>RPOG01002807.1:1945-45470 GCA_008086565.1 Thalassoma bifasciatum
ACTCGGCTGAAAGGATGTGAAATAATGTCCAAAATGAGAATATGAATTGGTGAATTGAAGACTAAATGGAAAAGAAAGGAAATCAATGAATCACAATGAAAGAATTTTTTAATCCCTAGAAGTTGTGTGAGAAATATCAGAATTATCAGATGTTTGAGACAGTGAAGTGTGTGTGTGTGTGTGTGTGTGTGTGAGAGAGAGAGAGAGCTTGTGTGTGTGTGTGTGTGTGTGTGTGTGTGTGTGTGTGTNAAACAATCACTTGAGTATCTTTCTTCATCAGTGTTTTGATCTGTAGGTATAAACAGGTGTGTCAGATCACAGGTCTCCATGGTAACCTGCTCGTTAGGCTGTTTGAAGCTGCAGCTGTTTGATTTAACTGACAGACAGTTGATGAGGAGCTGGATTCAAGGAGGTGGACAGGGTGTGAATATCCTTAGGCTGCGCAAAATCCTTAAGGGCTAGCAGAAAACCAAAACCACCATTAGATTCCCAAGACCCAGATGTATCTATTGATGTAAATTTCATGTCTGTGGAGCCACAGGTTTTACCAGAAATGTGAGTTAAAAAAGTGTTACTTTTTCTTTATCTCTCAGAAAGTCCCTTGAGATTTAACATTAGAGCAGATGGGGGAAGATGATGACTTTCTGTGACAGTTGGCAACCTGCAGGCTTTGTCCTTTGTCCTTTTGGTGTCAAGGGTCATTAATCAGAAGCAGAACAAGATTACCTACGTTTTCAGCCCAAATTTGAGTATGTGGAGTGAAATTTGTGGCCCCAAGGCCTGTTTATCCAAAAAGTTTCCAGGTCATTTCTCTCCTGGTCCACACTCTAAAATTCAAATCCTCACTCTACAGTTTGAACATTCCACCACATACACACCAATGTTAAACTGCTGCAAGGGCTGATAAACTTCATGACCTTTGAAGGAGTTTTATGAAGAAACTATAAATGATAGAAAAGAGCTGAAATATACTGAAGAAAGCCAAACGATGGCTGAACATTTTGAGGGTAGAATGAAGTTTCTGGCTGAAAGTATGACTGAATGAGAAGGGTCTGAATGAGGCTGAAGTAATTCCCTGAAATCTTCAGAATCTGAAGCTCTCCCATGCTTTCCAGATGGAAGAAAAATTGTGAAAAAAGTGAAATATCTCTGAAAGTATAAGTGAAACCGGTCTGAAAAGTCATAGCGCACCAGTCCTGAACAAGCCGGTCGTTTTGAAGTTTGAAAGGTGAAAATCGGTTGAAATTTGTGGGAGAAGAAGCGATCCAAAAAAGTGGGCGGAAGACGGAAGAAGAATAAACTTTTTTGACACAGAAGAACATAAGCTGTGAATGCCTTGCTGCATTCACAGCAATAAGAAAAAGAATCTTAAACTTTTTTGACACAGAAGAACATAAGCTGTGAATGCCTTGCTGCATTCACAGCAATAAGAAGAAGAAGAAGAAGAAGAAGAATCTTAAACTTTTTTGACACAGGAGAACATAAGCTGTGAATGCCTTGCTGCATTCACAGCAATTATTGGAATAAAAACAGCCAACTATATTGTTCTAAAAAGCCGTAGTTTCTAACCCAAATAAATGAACAGTAAACCGCTTTTCATTGCAAATCTCTGCTAGGCGAGAACTCTTTTTTTTTTTTTTTTCTCTCTCACACACACTAGTGATGAGTTGTTCGTGAACAACCGAATCACTTGCTTGAAAAGATTTGTTCATTTATGAACTGCAGTTGCACTTCCCTCTCCTGACTCTTGTCTCTGTCTCTCTTGACTGTTCGAGTCGCCCAAGCCCTCCCCCCCGCACCCATTTATTTCAATGATAGTAATGACTCAACAAACAAGACGGAGTCGGTCGGAAGTCCTGTGTCGCTCAAGCCCGCCCGTACATCTCCCTCTCGTGTCACCAAACATGATGAAGTAGTGAATGTTTCGTTTTCGCGAAAATATATATGAGCTTTTTATGGCTGCTGTCGGTTCGCAAACTGCTTCTATATCCATAATTACTCAGCTGACTGTTTTAAAATTAATTCTGATGGTTTCAAATAACGTGTATTTCATGAATTAATCACTGACGGACTGAGAAAACGAGACACAGCTCTGAGCTGGAGCTCCGAATCAGTGATTCGTACTGACGTACTAAACGTACTGAACGTACTGAATGACGTGAACGAATCGCCAACTGAACAGGAGCTCCGTGTCAGTGATTCGTACTGAACGTACTGAAGACACGTACATCCAGTACGTGAACGAATCGCGGAGTGAACTGAAGCTCTGTGTCCGTGATTCATACCTAACGTACTGAAGACACGTACATCCCGTACGTGAACGAATCGCGGAGTGAACTGAAGCTCTGTGTCCGTGATTCGTACTGAACGTACTGAAGACATGTACATCCAGTACGTGAACGAATCGCGAGCTGATAGAGAGAGAGAGACTCAGAACGGACTAAAGCCCTTGACTGGTCCTGAAAATGTATATAATGTGTAGATATCAAACACTCTGTACACTTTTTGATAATATTTTTATACTTTAAAGTTGATAATTATAATGTTGTAATGTGTCTTATGTACAGAGATATAGTCTATTTTATTAATATTTTATTGATATTTAATATTTTGCACTGCATGCTCTTTTTGCACATCTGTTTAGCTTATTTCACTAGCTGTTTAACTGTGTGTACAATTTTTTTATGTCACACCTGTTTTGGCAATATAAACGTATTGTAGCAACCTAGCCATTCCCAAGGGATTGTGGGAATATTCTTGTACAACATGTGTTTGTTGTCAGTTCTAGCTGGTTTTGCATTTTATTGAGTAGTTTTTATTCTTTAGATTATATTTCAGTTTAAGTCGACCCAGTGGTGACTTGGGTTATGTTTCTGGAGGACAACCATGAGTAAAGTGAGTTTTGTCAGCAGTTAGTACCATAGGAAACTGGATATACAGTGTTGTGTCAGCTCACTGAGTATTATGTGATACATGTATGTGCGGTGATGTACTGAATAACTTGGTGAACAAATCTTTTGAACGAATCTTTTTGCTGAACTGATTCTAATGATTCGATTCACTTAAAATAACTGTTTTGCCCATCTTTAAAACACACACAGTTTGTTGGGTCATTACTATCATTGACATAAATGGGTGCGGGGGGAGGGCTTGGGCGACTTTAACAGCCAAGACAGACAGAGACAAGAGTCAGGAGAGGGAAGTGCAACTGCAGTTCATAAATGAACAAATCTTTTCAAGTAAGTGCTTCGGTTCAGTTCGTTCACCCAGAAGATTCGTTCAAATGAACGAATCGTTCACGAAAGGCGAAACTGAAGAGGTCTCAGGTCAACAATTTATGAAAGACCTAAAACTGGTTACTGTAGGCCGTAACCACGCCACTACAGTTATAACAATGCTTTTATGAACAGCCTGAGGGAATCCGACTACTCTTACACACAGGCAAAGCCCCACAGCCATGCACACACTTGAACCGCTTCCTTGTGATGCATTCACTGACCCTTGGAAATCCGAATCACACAACAACTTATGAATATAACACACATAACTCCTGTTATAACTCATTCACATCCATAACTTATAACAATAACACATTTTACACAATAACACAACATTAACACCCCACCCAATCCGTTGCAATATCTTTTCACGTTGACATGTTGCTTTTAAGTTGTGTTGGGCAGATTCTGGGAGTAATCTTAATGATGACAAAACTGGTTATTCTTTTTAAAGAGTTATATCTCTATTTCTACTATTCTATTTCTTATTTTGTTAATTGATTAAAGTCTGCTCCATAGTAGAGGAATCTGTACAACCTGTAGCGGTATTTTCAGTTAGCCTTGACAAGCAAGGGGGAACAGTATGGGTTTTTTTTTTTTTTAGATACAAGCTGCACCAGTCCAGTGCTGCCATAAAAGTTCTATGTAATAACTTTTGGGTTATTTTATTTTATTCTGTAGACCATTGGAGGCTGAATATATGATGGAACATCAGACGCTTCCTGCATCTTCACTCCCCCTTTTTTTAATTGTCCCCTTAACAACCACAAACACAAAAAGTTCTTACTCAAGTTATATCTTTTAAATACAATGTAACAACATAATTCTGTATCACAAAAATAATGTGAAAACCCAGTACCATGCTTTAGCCTGGCAATTTAGTATTAGGAAATTATTGGAAACTAATCGCGATATGATGTGCCTTTGCTGCATTAGGACTGATATTAAATAATGCATTGCTGCCCAACATTGCTTTTGCTTCACATTTCACTATGAAATAAACCATACCACAGGATATGATGTGAGGTCCACTAACCTTCAATTTAACCACAGGGTTTGCCGTGATTCATGCCATAAGAGATCAATCTCAAAAACAGTTCGCAGTGGCTCCATGTCCGAGAGTTCTCATGTGCCTCTTGCAAACATGGATGCATTTCATTTACAAGTAAGTGGGCTCACACTATGAAATATTACAGCCATACTGCCATATTAACCAACAACTGATGTATTGCTAAGGCTTTGTTTGACCAGCTGTTATTGGTTTAACTCAAAGCAAGGAGAAATGAGGTCTGAATAGCCTATTGATATATATTCTACATGTAATCTATATACGTGCCCATACCTCAGTTAGGAGTCTGAAGATACATTAGTCCAATCATGTTTTGACTTTAATGTCTTACCTACTGGTTCCTGCAATTAGCATTGAGATCAAATTACACTGAGATTACATTATGTAGCCAAGGCTATTGACCTGAATTCAATATTGTCATGTGTGCAATTCAGAAAGTGTCTTAAAAATGAAGAAACTTAGACAATTTAAGAAACTGTGTTCAGTAAGTCAAAGACATTTCTGTTTGGTCTGTTACAGATTTGCTCAGGGTCTTCGCCTTCGACAAGTGAATGATCTAAGAGGGGATAACTCACAGCTCAGCAACGCTGACAAAACTCGCTGATAAGCTGCGGGGGGTTTTCAAAGCTGCAATGAAGAGAGTGAGAAGAAGAGGAAAGCAGACCATTGGAAGAAGAGGAGAACTTGTTCTGATAGATGAGAGCAAATTTGGTCATAAAAGGAAGGTAGGCCACAAAGACCACACAGACCATTCAAATATTGTGACACTGATCTGTCTGACAGTCATCGACCTGTACAATGTCATTATAGAGCAAAATTGATGATTGATTATGAATTTTAATTTTAGTTCAACAGAGGGAGGGCAAGCAACGGGAGCTCTTGGGTTTTTGGAATGCTGGGCATCAAGGAGACCAGGAGAAGACCCGTGCTTAAGATTGTCCCTCACCGCTCAGCCAATCATCTCCTCCCCATAATAAAAAAGCACATTCGACAGGGAAGCTCCATCATTTCCGATGGATGGAGATCATATCACTGTCTTCAGGATGAAGGTTACAATCATCTGACTGTTAACCACTGAGAATGTTTCGTTGACCCTATGACAGGAGCACACACACAGAATCTCGAGCGACTTTGGGGAATTTGCAAATCAACGATCTGGAGGTTCAGAGGAAAACGCTCACAGAGGTTACTAAAAGATCATTTGGATGTGATTGAGTGGACCTACTAGCGCAGAAACCAACACAGACATGGACCGCTGGGCATGCTTTTGCATGATATCCGAAAAAAATATCCTGTGTGAAATGAAGTTTAAATTTGGGTCTTATTCCCATGGTGGACAGATTATTAAAAATAGTAAAAGAAAAGGCTTGATTTTAAAATGTGGGAAATGTAAGGTTTATCCTGCCAGTTGTTTGGTTTTTCACTCATCTTAAGTTTGTATTCAGGCCTCTGTTGAACCCTTTGTTCACATTTGATAACACATACTGTTGCCTCAATGGCTGCACATAGGCAGAACTTGTTATTTTTCCCTTTTTTTTGCACTGTTGTTTTCTCATTGCTTCGATTTGTGGGCTTACCCAAGTTTTTTAATTGATCTTTGTTGAGATTTATGTGTGGTTTTTACAGTATATAATAAATGTACTTGTTCTTTAACTGTCTGTCTTTTAATGCTAGGTGTACGTGAATGATGTAAGTAAATGTGAAGAGTATGCAACTTCAGAATAGGGAGAAAATGAGCGTTGATAAAGTTCAAACTCCTTGTTAATTAAGAATGAGCAAGACTCAACTTTAGAATAGGGAACAAATGAGAGTTTGTGAGGATCAAACTACTTGTAAATTAAAAATGAACAAGACTCAATTTTAGAATAGGGAACATGTTTTGAGTTAAAAAATAATTAATTCATAGTTATTAGGGTAATATTACCACCTGTAGTTTTGCATTGCATTCCAGAAGAATAGACTGTACTAATTCAGAGTGATAAAAAGAGAATTACTGTTCTCACGTTACTGTCCCTATACAAGGCCTGAATAACTTACTGGTTATCCACATCATTATTATGCAATAACAATGACTTAATTTGCAATCAATAAATAATAATTAGGAGTTAATACCTGGAAAAGTCTTAATTCATGGGTTAATAAAGGTAGAGTAAATCTATGTAGAATAAGGTGTTAATAAGTACCTGATAAATACTAATAAGGAGCTAATATGATACTTATATGCATGCTAATAAGCACCTAGTTAATGGTGAATATGTGTACATTAATATAAAGTGTTACCATTTTTTCCATTGGTTTTGCTCATTTCCTGAAACAGAAATCACATGCTCACAAAAATATGGACAGACATCCAAACCACTTGGCAATTGTTCACAAGAGAATTGAACAGTACAGGCGGCCCACAATTAGCACAGTTAGCCTGTATTTAGCAAAATTTCCAAGTGAATAAATTTTGTTGATCAAAAGTAATGGTTGATTCTCAGTTTAATGGTCGTTCTCTCGAAAATGTCAGCATCATGTCATTGTATAGGTCATCACCTGCACAATAATGTTTAGTTGCCAAAATTAGTCAACATATTACCATGAATCCTATTTATGACTCTCTCCGAATATTTGATGAATTGATATTTTCACAGTCAGATGAAAGAAGGGCTTGACTAAAGTCAGTGGAGTTTCACACATTTCAGAAGACCAATCAAGCAGTATGTCATGACAGGCACTGTCCATGATTGTTATGCTGTCATACACGTATTTGGAGAGCTTGACTAGATTTACAGCACTGTGGGCTGTATGTCAATTTCTGTGTTTTTTACTTTAATTGATCTGTTTGTCTCACAGTACATTATGCTATTTCTTTTCCTCAAACTACAGTTCTAAAACACATTTATTTTAAAACACTACACAAAATTTGTTTCATTTGGCACAATTGTCATGAGAAAAATCTCGTTTTCACAAGGAACATACCATCACTAACAATTCTACAGTTAATCACCTTACTATGCACACTGACTCATCACATGGGCAAACACCTGTCACACTGTTTGGCAATTAGCAATCTGGGCTGGTATTCCTATAGGTTCTGAGAACCCTCTCAGAGGGTTACTAACTTCTAACTTAACCCAAACATTCTTTCAAAAGAGTGCTAGCTTAGGAGTGATTCTCAGAAAAGGAGTCTTAGCTTAGGAGTGATTCTGAACATTCTCAGAGAACTCGGAGCAAGGAATGGACAGAAACAGCTATTTTAGGGAGGAGGTGTCAGGGAAATTTCCTCTGTTGAACTCAAGAATTCCAAGTTACAAAAATTGCAAATCACTGTGTGATGAATTGGAGCCTTTAATTATGCAGCATGGAGAGAAGACTTCACTGAAGTGCATTCTACAACTAGAGTCAACAAAAGGCAGCTGTCTTGGATCAATCAGTCTCCTCCTATCTTGATCAATGAGTGTCAGCTGAACAACAACTATCTCCCCAAATGACCCGAGTTGGGGCAATACAAATTTCAGATATTTAAATTGCCCCTCACCTCAGCTTCATGGTAATAAAGAAATTAACTACTAAACTAATAATAATAATAATACATTTTATTTAAGGGCGCCTTTCATGGCACTCAAGGTCACCTTACAAGAATAAAAGTGCATTAAAAGAGTACTAAAACAGATATAAAACAAGCAATACAATACAGTGCAACATATAACAACAAATTACACAGTGCAATGGTGGTGAAAGGTCAGAGAGAGTAGGCGAGCTTAAACAGATGAGTTTTGAGTCTGGTTTTGAAGAGGGGTAAGGACTCAGTATTGCAGAGGTCAGGTGGGAGTGAGTTCCATAGCTGGGGGGCTGAGCGGCTGAATGCTCATGGTGACAAGGCGAAGAGACGGGACAGAGAGATGGAGAGATGAAGAGGATCGGAGGGTACGGGCAGGAACAGAGATATGAATGAGGTCAGAGAGGTACGGGGGGCAAGGTGATGGATGGCTTTGTAGGTGTGGAGCAGGATTTTGTATTGAATACGGTATGTGATAGGGAGCCAGTGAAGCTGCTGCAGGGTTGGAGTGATGTGATGGGTGAATGGAGTCCTGGAAATGATGTGAGCTGCTGAATTCTGAACCAGTTGAAGTTTATTGAGAATTTTCTGGGGGAGACCGAACAGGAGGGAGTTGCAATAGTCCAGGCGGGAGGGGACTAAGCTATGGACCAGAATGGCAGTGGTGTGTGGGGTGAGGGAGGGGCGGAAGCGGTTGATGTTTCTGAGGTGGAAGTAGGCTGACCGGGTTATGTTGTTGATGTGAGATGTGAAGGAGAGGGTGCTATCGAGGATGACACCCAGACTCTTTACCTGAGGGGAGGGGGAGATGGAGGACTGATCAAATGGAATGGTGAAGCTATTGTATTGGTTGAGAGTGGATTTGGTACCTATAAGTAACATTTCTGTTTTACTGCTGTTTAATTTGAGGAAATTGTGCGTGAACCAGGACTTTATTTCGAGGAGACAGTTGGTGAGGGAGGAAGGTGGGAGAGTGGAGTCAGGTTTGGTGGAGATGTAGAGCTGGGTGTCATCCGCGTAGCAGTGGAACTGGATGTTATGGGTGCGGAGGATGTAACCAAGTGGGAGGATGTATATGATGAAGAGCAGGGGCCCCCAGGACAGAGCCCTGGGGCCCACCTGTGGTGACTGGAAGAGGGTAGGAAGTGAATGATTTGAGTTGAATGAACTGAGTGCGGCTAGAGAGATAGGATTTGAACCAGTTGAGGGGTGTCTGTGTGATGCCAATAGATTGAAGTCTGTCCAGGAGGATGGTGTGGGAAATGGTGTCGAAGGCCGCACTCAGATCAAGGAGGATGAGGATGGATAACAGACCAGAATCAGCAGCTAAAATGAGATCGTTGGTTATTTTAAGTAGTGCAGTTTCAGTGGAATGAAGAGTGCAGAAACCAGATTGAAATAGTTCAGAGAGATTGTTATGGGACAGGTGGGGTGAAGTTGAGAAGCAACAGTTTTTTCTAGGATTTTGGAAAGAAAAGGGAGGTTAGAGATAGGGCGGAAGTTATTGAGGTTGTTAGGGTCAGAACCAAGTTTTTTAAGTACCGGGGTGACTGCAGCAGTTTTAAGGGGCGAGGGGACAGTTCCAGTGTTGAGGGAAGAATGGGTTATGAGTGAGATGAGGGGGGCCAGAGAAGGAGCAGCAGCTTTAACAAGAGCGGTGGGAAGAGGGTCCAGTTTGCTGGTGGAGGTTCTTGATTTTCTAATAAGATCAGCAATTTGAGAGACAGGGGAAGAGTGAATACTGAGAGGGATTGAGAAGGAGGAACAACAGGGATACAGGGTGGAGAACTTGCGGGTATGGTCTGGTCAAGTTGTTGATGGATGTTGGCAATTTTATCAGAGAAGAAGGAAATGAAGCTGTTGCAGGAAGCAGTTGAATACATGTGTGGACGGAGTGAATCGGGGGGCTGAGTGATATTGCGAAGCAGGGAGAATAGAGTCCTGGAGTTTCCTTCATTATGGTTGATCTGGCCGGAGTAGTAGGTGGATTTTGCTTGGGAAATGCAGTGTTTATAGTAGGAGAGATGGTTGTTGTACATGTTGGTGAGACCAGATTTCCTGTAGAGCCGTTCAAGTTGCCGTCCTTTGGCCTTAAGTTGTCGGAGAGTGGGGGTGAACCATGGGGAAGACTGGGTGAAGGTGACAGATCTGGTTTTGAGGGGGGCCAGGTTATCCAGGAGATGTTTGAGGCTGGTATTGTAATGGGAAACCAGATCATCCGGGGTGAATAAACAGTCAGCAGTGGGGAGGGAGTCTATACTTGTGGTGAGAGTGTTGATGTCAATGTTTTTGATACTGCAGAAAGAAATGGTGCGGGAGGGAACTGTCCTGGAGAGTTTGAGGGTGACACTGAAGGAGAGGAGCATGTGATCAGAGTTTGGGAGTGGATCTGCTGTACAATTAACAGGAGTGAGGCCAGAGCAGCATATTAAGTCCAGTATGTGTTCTTTGGAGTGTGTAGGGAATGTGGTGAATTGTTGTAGTCCAAAGCTGTCCAGACAGGATGTAAAATCACGGGTGAGGGGATTATTGCTGTTATCCAGGTGAATGTTGAAGTCTCCCAGCAGAATTATATTTGGAGAGAGTGTGGTGAGGTGGGTGAGAAATGTTGAAAGATCAGATAAAAAAGTCTTTGTGGGGTTTGGGACTGTAACAGCTGTTTTGATCCTATAGAGGTATGGTTGACCCCGTTGCGAGTTATTTCAAAAGCTGTGATTGGTTGATCCTAAGAGCTAGATTAAAAAATATACTTTTGGTGATAATGGGCAAAGGATGGACCCTCAAATCAATAAACTTAATCATAGAATCGTAGAATCTAACCTTATGAAGACTGTGTAATTGTAAATACTATTTCACATAAAAGAAATACCTGTTAAATGAACGGTAAGCTTTACTTTGAAATTACCCTAGAAAATATGTGAAAAAGGCCCACTTGCACTGTATTCACTAGTGATAGTTATACTTATTTGCTCATATTTATTGCCAAGCTGGTAATTTTTGCACTTTCACTTTCAAAATTTCAATTCAATTCAGTGTTGATGAGGGAAAATGGCTCAGCTTTCGTCAGTGTCTGTAATTGGTGACCGGCCTACAAAAAGAAGCAGTGTTGGTTGGCTTTCAAATCTACCTCAAACCAGTTAACAGCAATGGGGAAGAAAAGAACAAGGAAACCTAACTGGACAGAGGAACAGCCCTTGCTTCTGGCTCAATTGGTTAATGAGCATAAAAGTGTTTTGAGAGGTAAATTTGGCCCCAGTGTGACAGTACAAGCCAAGAAGCAAGCATGGGAAACTATAGCACAACAGATAAATGCTTCCTTTCCACTGGTTGTGCGGACGAGTGAAAATTGTGAGAAGCAGCAATATGTGTTGCAGTCAAAAGCAAAAGAGGAGATTGCAGCACACAAACATGAATCTTCACACACAGGTGAGCGATACACCACATACTGATGCCTGCAGGCAAAGTTAATTTAAATGCCTAATTATTGTGTACCTATTGGTTACTGGATCTCTTTTTAGGGGGTGGACCTCCTGTGTTGCAGCTGTCCCAGGTTGCAGAAGTGATTGGTATACTGGGGCAGTCAGGAGTTGGTATCACCTGGCTGAGGGAAGGCATTGACTCTTCAATGATGCAGGCCATTGAAATGGAACAAAGGTAGGACAAATGAGTTTTCATATAACAACAGGCAGGAAAAAAAAATATCAAGAACAGTGCTAATTCATTGTATAAGCCATTTCTCACATCTCTTGTGCATCCTCATTCAACTAAATCAGTCAAAACGAAACAATAATTAAACTAAATGCATTTCCCCTCTCTGTAGCATGGAGCCTCTGGAGGAACCGCGTAATATGTATTGTATATTTAACTATTGTAGGTGACGTGTAGTACAACTATGTGGCACATTGGTTCAATGCAGTCTCAATGTTTCAATTTAAATATACTGTAACTTGCAATAAATGTAAATATGTACAGTGGGCTCTGTAAGGCAGTCCACTCTGGGACAAACTTCCCCTGTGGAATATTTTCTCCACCACCACCATCATCATCATCATCATTATCACTGTCTTCATAACCATTACCCTCAAGAGGTTCTGCAATCTGTCTAGCCTTGCACATGCTGTGTAGCATTGCACAGGCTATGATGACTTTTGCAGGCTTTATCAGGGGTCAGCCGCACCTCTACGTGGAGAACATGAAAGCGCCTCTTCAGTGAGCCAATACCATGCTCCACTAGTGCTACATAATCAAAATGTACATTCTTTGAGGGATATATTTACACTACTAGGATTTTCCAACATTCTGTTTACATTTTATTTGCATTGATAAACTATATTGTTTGGGTTACTTGTTGTAGTAAACTTGCGGCCCTCATTACGCACATCTTTCATTCAGTCTCATTCATCAAACAACTTGTGTTATGTTGGTTATTTCGTTTTTGTGTCAACAATAAATGTTCATTAACTGCTGTTTATACCAGTCTTTGCACAAATTTGTCATAATCTTGAGCCAGGTTATGACACAATGAAAAAACAAAACAAAATTACAAATACACAGCT
This sequence comes from Thalassoma bifasciatum, assembly GCA_008086565.1. NCBI lineage: Eukaryota > Metazoa > Chordata > Actinopteri > Labriformes > Labridae > Thalassoma > Thalassoma bifasciatum. Next base: position 14,393 of record RPOG01002807.1, read on the forward strand.
CATAGAATTACACCAAAGGCCTGTACTACGGAGCTGGATTTTCTCTTATCGAGATAACTTCAGGACTAACCCTGGATTTTCCGTCCAACGACGCCGGTTCACTTCTTACAGTGATAAATCTCCATGGTTACTGATGCTGAACGACTAACCTGCTCTGGAGCAGGTTAAGACCCTGGATCAGAGATCAACGAGGACAAAAGCTCCACCTCCTGACCAATCAGCTCTCTTAGAAAATGACTTGCCCGTTCTTAGACGATTCTGTTGGAGTTTGTGCGCAGTTCGCTCAGGAGAGAGAGAGTTTTTAAGGAGAAATATAATCCTTTTGATGTCCCGTTGACACCCAATATGAGATACAGATTTTCATTGGATAAACTACGTTTGTCAGCTGATGGAGTCATATGTTACAAATGTAATGCACTGCTTTTACACGTATCTGAAATATTGAGGTTATAATAATTCACTCAGTTTAACTGCAGAAACGTGAATTTATGGATACGTACAACTACTTTTTACGCAGTCACTGTGAGGACGCGCTCACGCTGAGGGAGAGCTCTGCTCCAAACCTCTGTGCGTAATACAGTGAAAATAATGATCAGAGTTCTATCTGTCCATGCTGTCCGATGAATTAACATTGCAGAATCTCTGAAAATTACGCACAAACTGTAACAACGGTGTTGTTTTTGTCCTGGGTGATGTGCTTGTATTAATTTTTGAAGAATATTCTGCCAAAAATACAGCTTTGGACTCAGTTATGTCTGTCAACTTATTGAGTCACATGTTACAAATGCAACACACTGCGGCGCATCTGAAAAATGAGGTTTATAATAATGGTCGTGGTAAAACTGAAACATGGATCCACAACTACTGGTCACACCGTCAAAGTGAGAAATTAATATTTCAATGAAAAAGCGCTGATCCTCAAAATAACCCATCTTGTAAAATGTAAAAAAACAAAGGAAGAAACTGAGGAAGAGCTCTGCCCCAACTCCCCCGCGCTGCAATAAAGTGAAATTAATGATCAGAGTATTCTGTCCAGTGATTATATATTATAATCTTCCAAAATTACGCATTAACACAGTCGTGATTTTTGCTGCAGTGACAGTCGCTCTTTTCTGGATGATGGGTGTGAAGACTATTTTATTTGGTAATTATTTTTGAAGAATAATTATCTGCTCCTCCATAGTGAAGCAGGCTGCCCTGCCAGGTTTCTCCCGTTTCTCTGTGTTTGTGATTGGTCTGACGCTGTAAACTCCACCTCTTTAATGTGAGCGCGCACTGATCCAGACTGAAAATCCTGGATTGACTCAGCAAGTTGGCATCCAGCTTCGTAGTACAGATCATCCAGACTGCAAATGTCTCGCTAAATCAATCCAGGGTATGGAAAGAGATCCAGGATGAGTTAATCCAGCTTTGTAGTACAGGCCTCAAGTGTTCATCCGTTTCATCCCAAGGAATGTGATGAGGAGAATGCGGGGAGAAGCTAAAGTCTTAACTTTTATTGCAATCTTTTAGTCACTACATATGGCATATTACCTTTATAAGTGGTTTATATCATTATTTTATGGGTTTGCATGCATTATATCTTGTCTAAATAAATCCCACAAGTTTTGCTGAGAATCTGACCAGAAACATCCCCCCCTTTTGTGTTCAAATGGGGCACCTGCTATCCTATAGAGACCTTGAGTCTGTAGCCTGCTCCTCTTTGAAATACTCCCACATGGCTGCCCGAGAGTCCTCATCTGAGTGAAAAAGCTGTATTTCATGTACATTTCTTTGTCTTCTGCTTAAAGAGGTTTTGTTATCTCGCACCTGCAGGAAAACGTGACTTCTGAGACAGCCCAGCGGATGTCCATATATGTAAACAACAAATAAGAATTGTCCCCCAAGACAACAGCCAATTAAATCCCCTGGGGGTTTAAAAAAAGGGAAAGATTGTCCCCTGATGACCAATAAAAGTTTAAAGGTGTTAACCTTTGATTTTGATACACCCACTTCAGAAATGTATATAATACGCAGCACAGCTTGATATTTTAGTTGGACTCTGCAGATTTCAGCTCCTTTGTTCTCTGGAATAAAGTACCTTGTGGATTTAACCTGTTGGACTTTTTGCCTCTCTTTGGACTTAAACTTTTTCTGGGGATTCAACAAATAGTCTGATCTGGACTCTAACTTTTTTGGGAAACCAACACTTAGTGCAAATTTCTGAAAGGTTTAACACCAATTGGAGAAATATAGAATCTGATTTTGGGATTTAATTCAAACTTTTCCCTAAGGGGCTAGAGTAGGGATTTTAATCCTAAAAAATACACAACAAATGCCTCATGTACATTCTGGAAAATGGACCATATTGCATTCTTGTCATTGTGAGATTGGAATGGTACCTTAACACATTATGATGTTCTGTCTTTTTCAATCATTCCAATTATTCATTTAAACATAAGAGCTCACATATACGTCAGCGCACAAATACAGAGACCTAAAGTAATGCCAATTACAATTAATACAGGATACTGGACAACAGACGATAGGATTTGTATAATTTGAAACTCCCAAACACTTTAATCAGAGTACCCTCATCAAATCCTCAAGATCTTCAGTCATCTGTTCAAAAAAATGTTCTCTTTTTTGTGATAGGTTGTTCCTTGGTGGCAGTCTTGATTTCTCTTTCGTCACTTTCCACAATTTCTTTCTGGGTATTTTTTTTTTCCCCTTTTTCCCATACTGGGTTTGACTGCTCAGAATTCACAAGTTTTGAGCCAGCCATATGCAGTGGATGGGGTGTAAGCGAATCAGTATATATATATATATATATATATATATATATATGACATCAGTTGTTGAGGTGAATGCAAGTGAACTAGTGCACGGTGTGGTATATGTGAATATATGAGGACATTTGGGGACCACTCCTAGCCACCTCGGAAGGTGGCTGCTATGATCACTGCTGTCATTGAAATCTCTGCACAGATGCTCCACAAGGGGCCCTCCTTCCAGCCTCCACCTAAACTGCTTGTATTGAGACGCATGGATCCACATATTCCCCTTGTTAGGGAATATTATTGATATATAACATTGTTAGCTGTATATTCATGACTGAATGTGTGAGAGAATATTATTGTAGCTGAGAAGCACTGGGTCAGCCTGATCCAGAACAACACATACTCAAGGATCAAGGGAGGTAAGGCCATTTGTTATGCGAATAAAGTTCCCATAAAAGCAGGATGCAAGTTTTGACTAGGACTTTTGGCTAATTACCAGATTTCATTGTTATGGATGTTTTGACAGGATGCAGGTGACAAGGCAGGAGTTGGATAACATATGAAGTCCATCTTTCATAGCAAAGGAGAGGTAGTAAACAGAAAGCAATGACGTCGTTGAAACACTCTAAAGATTTGAGCAGAAATAAGAAGGGGGGGTCAGTCCGTCTGTCTATCTTGATGTGTGAGAACTGTGATGTGCTGAATCTTCAATAAAGATCTCGCAAGAGGCTGCAAGTTGATTCTGTGTCTGAGTCGTTCATATCTATGAAATAATCTGGGGAATCCATGACAAAGTGGCGTCACGCAACAGTTTTGGGCAAGAGCCAGGGGCATTGGTCTACTCACCCAGGTGAAATCCACGCCGGCAAAAAAGGTAGGAGAAGTTTTATTCTCAATTTCTAAGTGTGATTTCACTGTGTGGTGAGGCAAAACGTATACCTGGTCTCTCTCAATAGAACCTGGGGGCACAGAATCAGCTTTAATCTCTTATTTCATGTACATGAAAAGTTGCTTGAAATTATGTGTGTAGAACACACTCCTTATATTGTGAGACAGACAAATTAATAGTCGGATTTTAAAGCAGTCAAGAAACTTGGCCAAGTGTGGCAGTAAGTTGTTACAGCTGTACTTTATGTGCTATCTGAAGGGTGATAGGCACAAACAGTTGTGAACAGATCACTGAGTCCGGGCTGGTCCCCGGAGTAGTACAGAATAAGAAGCCACTGAGAATATTAAGAGTTTTGCTGTCTTTGTTGTTGTTGTTTTTCATTGAGCGCTGAGTTAAAAAGTGTATTGAGAAGCCGGCTGCCCGGCTCCGGGGCGAGGGAAAATCCGATGAAATATGTGACTGAAATTGTAGATCAGAAGCGAGATCTGAAAGGTTTTAAACCAATTAGGACTTACTGTCGCAGATGTCAAGTGCTGCATCCTGGGGCCGACCTTTTAAGGGCTCTGAAAGGCGAACACCCCGGGTTGTAGACTTGAGCTTGAATATTATACCATGGAGAAATTCACCAGAAATTATGGAGCAGATTCAGATGTGGTTGGCTGGATTGTAGAATTACATGAAGGTTGCAATTACACTTGCTGGTACATCCCACTACATTTTATTTCAGTCAAATAGGGTAGGGCACAACTTAACGTATAGCTGCTGCGTGTGGCTAATTTATACATGAAACTTAAACATTTCTCTTGATATTTGCGAGAAATTAATTACAACATTTGGCATCAATATAGATAAATTGGATACTGGAGATAATTCTATTTATAATGAAGAAGGTTGTAGGATCCACAACCTCTTCTCAATTGTCACCGACTAAAACACGTCTGATCAACCTGTTGTATCACAAGCACTGCCCAACAAATCTCCAGTCATAATAAAACAAACAAGGTGCAAGTATCAAATAATGACAAAGTATAGGATACCCAAGAAAAAGACTGGCACTTGACTAAGACTGACGACTAAACAAGTGTGAATGATCTCCTTTTTCTCTTCCCTTTTTCTGACCCTCTGTGAGTGTGTGTGTGTATGTTTGAGTAGCAAATGTGCGGGGTCTGTGTGTGTGTGTGTGTGTGTGTGTGTGTGTGTGTGTGTGGGTGGAGAGCGGCTGTGTTGTTTAAACCCTTGATGTCGAAACAAAGCTGTAAAATGCATGAGCAGTACGAAAGACATTGTCATGAGATTTAATGTAAGCTGTGCTGTTATATAATTTATTCACTGTAATATGAACTTAAAGGTGCATGCTGGAACAACAAAATAATGAGATTTAGAAATCCAGAACTGGCATAGGTGGTCAAAGAGTTTGTTGATGGATGAAATAAATCAAAAGTGAAGAAGGAACAGATGTAATGCAGTAAGTTGGTTAAATGTAGAATCGGTGAGTGTGGTAAAGACTGGAGATGAGGAAGTGAACTCTACAATAGTAGAAAGTGAGTAGATAGTGGCCAAACAGGGGGGTGGAGTTACTTACACACTGACACAGACAGTTATTTTGAGAAACTGCAGGATTTTCCCCCAGCCTTCAGTGCTCACTAGACACAGAAATTTCTGGAGCTGGTTTTTGATTCTTTAAAGGACTGAACATTAAAGCTACCATACTCAAAAATAAAAATATAGATTTTCTCCTTTTTGAGATCAAATTTAATTATCTTCATTGCATTTAATCAGAATCTAACAGTGATGTCAAAGCATATAGCACCAATAAATATTGATAACTGCAGATGCCCTGAAGCAATGAAAGACACTAAAACAGACCCCAGGAAAAGGAAAACGCAATCTAAAGGAGTAGATCTAGCATGGGGAGAAGATAACACTATAGATGTGGAAGTATGTGGAGCTATAGAACATTGCATTGGATGTAACAAGCCAAAAATTAGAATTGAGACTAGCCAAGGGCATAAGAAGCTGGAACTTAACATCATTGTTTTATTTAGAGAGGAAAGCCAGAGTCATAGTAAGGATGTTGAAGTGGGCTTAGTTGGATCAAAAGGAAAGGTTAAAATTAATACACACCCTCCACAGAGATGCACAGATTCTGTATGAGACCTGAAAAGTAACCTAGACTGTTATAAACTACCTCAAACACTCAACCTTGCTGGGTTGGTTTCACGGCTGCCAGATGTTCATGAAGGAGCTAACAAGTGGATCCAAGCTTTTGAAGCAGAGACTGTGGGAGAAAAGCTAACTTTGGGAAACGTTAAATCCGTTTTGGCTCAGACATTTGGGGTCCCCAAAATGAAAAGCATTCTGAGACAAAGTGGTAATGGCTGGATGATCCATCCACAAGTTGATGGGACAGAGTTCGAGGCCTATCCCATGATACTATGGAGTGTGTTGTGCATGGAATACCTACCCAGAATAAATCCCAAAGTGTTAAAAGGTGAACCTCTTCTGGATCATGAGGACACTACTGCTTACATTAACAGACTGTTAGAAAGGTGGCAGTAAGAGACACAGGAGGAGGTGAACAAAAGTCCAACATTAAGAGTTTTGTTCAGACAGGCTGTAATGGAGGCTCTGCCCGCCCCATGTCACAGCAGACTTAAAGACATGATGACACTGACATCTGTGACTCACAGACAGCTTTGTGGTTCTGTATCACATGTTGTTGGACAGTATTGCAAAGAGGAGCGAAATAACAAAGAACATGAAGAAAACATACAGAGGAAGCTGGCACAGCTGGGACTTGAATCAAAGAGCAAAAACAAAACAGAAACTCATTACTTCGGCACATTGGGGCACACTGGGGCACCCAGGGCGGCCCAAATGGGAAGGTCAAAGAGGGAAAGAAGGGAGACGAGCTGCACGAAGATTCTGCTGGATCTGTACTGAATCTGGCCGTATAGCAAAACACTGTCCAGTCCCACGAGAGAACTCCAATTGAGAAGAAAATAGTCATGGAAAACAACCCATGCAACGGAGAGGTGGAGATTATACTAGTGTAAAATATACTACAATTTGGTATGAAGAGGATGAAGAGGAGAAGAGGATGAAATCACCAAAACTGTAAAGTTAACTTCAGTACGTCGTGATTGGTACACAGTTAGATCACTGTGGAAGGGGGGAGTTCACAATCAATGCAATGTTTTTCATGATTGAACAGAAGCAGTTGAATTAAGACTCCTGGGCTCAGAGACAGCAATTAAATTCTAAGCAAAGAGAAATGATTCCAAGATTTGGTAATTCTATCGGAAATAAGTCTAACAATAGTTCTGAGCGTGCACCGTAAGGTGACACAGGTATCTGTAACCGTTGTAAACTAATCAGTCTTATCACAGTATACTATCCATAATAAGGGTTTGTTTGAGGGAGTAAGCTAAGCTTTAAGTAGAAATTCTGTAAAATCTGTACCAGCACAAAATCACACTGAGTGGATGAGTTAATGCTTTCATTAATAAAGTTATTGCATGTAAAATTGGAGTAACACGCCGTCAATGCTGCATGAAATGCTAACAGGCCGGCCGGCGCTTGCATTGCTGCTGAAAGGTCCTCCAAGGGACCTCCTCTTGAATATTTGCAAGTTGAGTATATGACCCTGTATGATTTGCTAACGGTTGTGCATAGGATTGTCCACCTACAGGAAACCACCAGCCAATTTCTGACCAGGTGGTTGAAAAGACAGGTGGCGCCAGGTGACCAAGGAGTACATCAAGGACTTTTGGAGAAAGTGGCACCAATTACGACGTAAGGGACCATCCATGATGGTGCGATTGATTCTAATGGTGGTCCGAACTAAGGGAACACAACGGGGTAACACCTGATCCAGCACAGAGAAGTTCCAGGGAAAACAAAGGGCAGTATTGAGTTAAAGAGCAAAAATGAGAAAGATGACAGTGTGGTGTGCTCTGACAGTAATAAACATTCTGATGTGGGTGCCCGTAGGAACAGGGGAACTGGTGACACAAACTGAAACTGGGAAACTGAATGCCCAGGAGACCAGAGCCACACCAGAGACTTACACGCAGCACGGGGAGACACAACTTGTGAATCAGATGAGTATGATGCAATTATACAGACACCGTCCCATAGCAGCACAAACCCTATGCCAACACGCTCAGCTAAGCTCACACATAGACCACTACATTTCCTTAAATTTGATGCATGCCAGAGAAAATGGGAAAATACTACATCCCGTGTAAAGATGGTAAGTTGATAAGTATTTACCTGCTGAAACAAGTATAAAATTTAGCTGAAGTAGCTGTATTTTATGATGCACAATTCTGAGCGTGATGAAGGACAAACATGAGGACTCAAATTGTATCAAACTGCACCTGAATTAGAATAACTTGTAGTTATGTAGCACAAAACTAATGGGAAACGATGAAACTTGGCAAAAGTTAAGGTATCATTATACTAATCAGAAATGAGGAACCAGATTAAATCCTAAAAACGCACCACTCAATATACTGTGAGATAATAAAGAAATGATGGTCCACTGGAAGGAGTAACAACCAGTTAAGCTAGATTTGACATAGTACCAGCAATAAAAAAGGAGGATGCTGAATTCATGAACCACCATACTGTTGAACTAGGAAAATAGAAGTGTGAAATTCTGGGATCCAGCCCAGGATGGATTGGCAGTGGTTGAAAAAGGAAGTGAATGCTAAACCGAACCCAACGAGACAATGTAAGAGCTGAACATGACTTATGACCTAGAGTTTATAAACACTGTCCAGGGGGGAGAAGTAGTTTCAACGGTAACTGATGAAAATTTTCTGTTGCTGTGTACAAATTAAATGCTAGAGGAGTTTGGGGGAGAGTGCTGGTAGGAGGGAATGTCTGGGATTGGTTAGACCAAATTTTAGGGAATGAGGAGCCATTTGGCTAAAATAGGCATCAATGCATTTGTAGTTCTAAAACGACTTTCCTTTTTAACATGTTGCATCATCCCCATCTGGAGGAGGCACTGTGTGCAGGCCTTGGACGGACAGATGATTATGGTGGCTGGTCTCCAAAGGGCACGGATGATGAATATGCTGACTCCGTCCCAAATGGCACAACTCTGCTTAAACGACAAAGAGGCAGAGAATGGGCAATACCTGGACGTGTACGCAAACTCTGGCTGCATAGAGGACTCTGAATGGAATGAGCAAAGTCCAGTCTAAGGTAACCCAGAAACCAGAGGTAAAAGGGACAATGATACATGTTACTGAGGAAACACCCCATGGGACAACAGAGCAGCAGATGAGTGTGATATGCCTAAATGATGGACTCTCAAATATGTTTATGAGTACTCTATACTTCCTTACACGGACATTGCAATCCACGGGTTTTATGCGCCTCACATTGCGTCATTACAACATCAATTGTGGTTTCATTTTATTCATTTGTTATGGGTCAGGTCGTTAATTACATAAGATAATCCACAGGTAAACTGCATCAGCTATGTTTGCAGTAACCTGAATTAATCAAATGTAATCTGGAGAACGTATTTTAACCTGCATTGCCAAGTGGAAGTACATTTTTGTTGATGGTATGGAAGATGATGGATAAGGTTCACGGTGAAGTAAATCTGGCTCCCTGACTGTGCTGCCAGTATTAGCGCGCCTGAATTGCTGCCAACAACGTCAGGTTCATCTCCACAACGATCAAAAATGTGTCCAGTCCGTGCAGTCTGATATTTCTTTGCTCTCTTCGTTCTTTTTCCTTTCGCTCTGTCGCTCCACTTTTATGTTCAAAGAAACTGCCACCACTGGTCATTCGTTTGCAAAATGCCCTGGCTCCAGCTAGCGTGCTCTCGCTCGCCCTCTGTTGTCGAGTGACTGATGGTGTTGTAGAGGACCGTTAATGGCTGTTTTACTGAAAAATACACTGTGAGCCCCGATTTTATCTCCACTCAAAAATCCAACTACAAAGCTTCAAAGTTTTTTTTTTTATTACAGTACTAAGGGTTCTCAAGTTAACATAATGGAATTCGGTGCCAATCTGAATGCAACAATGTTTTTAAGCTGATATAACTTTAAAAAATTGTAGTTGTAACCACATCTCTATTCTTATTCAAAAGAAAGTAAGGCTCAGTCATTGGCCGGCAAGACGAGTGAACCAAAACCTTGACACACACACACACACACACACACACTTGTGACTGCCATTTTGCATCACGACCTCGATGACGGCTGATATGATTTTCTTCCGTTGAGGTGAATTTTGGGGGAACATATTGTTGGAGACAGTTTTAAGTCCAGCCCGTGGATTTGTCCTTTTCATCTGTGAAACGCGCTTTCTGCTTTCAGTTTGAGTATTTTTGTACAGGTCGAGAGTCAAATTACCACAGCCAACCGGGTCATCTTTCTGGGAGTGAATACGATCCCCTCCCGTCACAATGAAAAGTTCATCACAATGAGACGGATTCCTCTACAGCCATGGCATTTTCAGGAGTTAAGTTAAATGTACTGCTTCACTGGGCAGTGCTCTGGAGAAACGTCCGAAGACAGTGTTTATTAAAGGGACCTCGAAGACGAAGCAAAACGAACTATGTGACTGCATGCTGTCAGTTCTGAAAGATGATATTCTGAATGGAGTAAAACTTGTATAATTTGATAGCTTTTACATGCAAATATGTCCCCCTTGTGTATGTATTTATTTTTTGGTACACATGCATGTATGTTCCACTTGCACATACCTTAGGTCAATCAAGCTTTTCAGAAGTATGTAGTTGAATATTTTAAAATATTCGTGTAAGCAATAATCTGTCCCTTGTTGTGTATTTTGTTTGTTTGCTTTGTATTAATAATAACATATTTTTCTTAAAACACTTGAGTCCTGCAGTCCGTGTCAAATGGTTAAGGAATGGTGGATTAGATAAATAGATAGATAGATAGATAGATAGATAGATAGATAGATAGATACTTTATTGATCCCTAGGGAAATTCACAGTATCCACTAGCAGGTTACAAAGACATACCAGACATGCTATGTGACATAATTACACAATTACAAATGGCCTGCGGCCAAAACCAAAACCCCCTCCCACACACCCACATAAAAATTAAGAAAAAGAAAGAGAAACATAGACTTTAACCGAAAGTATACATAACCCATGCATGGATAAATTGTGAAATAAAGTTTTTACGTCAAATAAAATCTGAACCTATAGCCGAAAATCTGAAGTTGTGGAAGACAGATATTTCAAACTTTTTAAAGGCAGACAGTGCAGACATTAAGGTCTTATTTAGACAATAAAGGTGAGCATTAAAAATGTCCAGCATTTAATGAAAAAATCTATTCTGAAGTTGTGGAAGACAGATGTTGCAAACTTTTTAAAAGCAGACAGTGCAGACATTAAGGTGCCATTTAAATACTAAAGGTGAGCATTTAAGTGTCCAACTAGAGGCTGACTCTAGGGTCAGCTGTGCAGATGTGGAATGAAAAGGGGAGATAAGTCCAGAGTCACTGTGTGCCTTCCCCCTGCCATGACTGTGTGCTGTTGTACAGACACATGGCCAGGGGGACAAAAGAGTTCCTGAGTCAGTCTGTGGAACAGGGTTATGACAGCAGTCTCCCACTGATCACACTTCTACGTCTAGAGATAGTGCTATGCAGGGGATGGTGGGTGTTGTCCATGATGGCTTTCTTTTTAGAGTCTTTCTCTCTGTCACCATGACAAGAGAGTCCAGCTCTGCTCTGACCACAGAGCTAGCCTTCCTCAGTCTGTCCAGTCTTACTGCATCCCTCTTCTTACTGCTTCCTCCCCAGCACACCACAGCATAAAAGAGGACACTGGCCACCACAGACTGCAGCAGCTTTCTATCTATCTTCTTGCTGCTGTTTGACTTCACAGAAAACATAGGTTGATTTGGTTGACCATCTTACACTGTGACCCACATTATTTGGTTGTAGGGGTCTCTGATATATGGGCTGTATAACATAAACATAAACAGTTTATAATGATTTATGACTGATATTTTTCATTGGCAGACAGTTTTGAGGCGTAAAACAGAAAAAGAATATTGAAGTATTTCTGTGCCATGCAGTTTGATTATGAATTTTCCAACACTGAATTTCTACAGTGTCAAAATCCAACGTTGAATCTTAAAAACCATGAAGTTATTCCCACTACTTTTTTCCTGCCTTTGATTGTTTTCAATGTTGAATTAAATTCCATGCAGTAAAACAGAAGATAGGTCCATTCCCCGAAAAATGGAATGTACAAAAATTCAATCTGAAAACTAGATTAAGAGTAAGAAATGTAATGCATTGAGAAGTTCAGTCATCTGACATTACACTTCAAATGTGTCGGTGACAAAAAATTCAGTGTAATCCAAATAACCAAGTTGAAGAAATCGATCCCTGTCTCAATTCACACAGTCAAGTCCAGTGACTAAAATGAGGTCAATCAAGATGTATTTATCATCAAAAGCAACAACAACAACAACAAAAACTAACTAAATGAAGAAGAACATATAAAGGTGAAAAGTCAAGCTTAAATTCTGCATGCTAGAAATAAAATTTCGCTGTTCATAGCTGGATTCCACATGATTTTCTTTGCCAGTCCAGTTTTGACACTGTTCACAGATAGACCGTCACGCGTAATGCATGTCAAAAAAGCACTGAAAAACACACAGGTCAACCAAATCTAGACATTTGCACATAGTTTAGCACCAAAGAATTAGTCTCAGAAACACTCTGTTGAAACCACACATCAATCCAAGCTTTTCTCTAAGAGTGGCCAAATAAGCAATTTCTCGCCGAGAAAAAGCTCAATTTGGCTATGTTTTTAAAAATGAGCTTTCCAGCAATGCAGATACTCCCTGTATCCAAAATTGCACTCCTCCGCGTGCTGGCATTAAAATTTCATTGTTCTTAGCTGGATTATACTTTATTCATCGGTGCCAGTCCAGTTTTGACACTGTACACAAGGAAGACCTGTCACGCGTAATTCATGTCTAAAACACACAGGTCAACAAATCTAGGCATTTGCACATAGTTTAGCACCAAAGAATTAGTCTCAGAAACAATATGTTGAAATCACACATCAATCCAAGCTTTCTCTAAGAGTGGCCCAATAAGCAATTTCTCGCAAAGAAAAGCTCGATTTGGCCATACTTTCAAAAATGAGCTTTCCAGCTATGCAGACACTTCCCCCTGTCCCAAGCTGCACACCTCCGCTTGCTGGCATTAAAATTTCAATGTTCTTTGCTTAGTTTAATTAAAATTATCTGTGCAAGTCCAGTTTTGACACTGTACACAAGGAGACCTGTCACGTGTAATGCATGTCCAAAAAGCACTGAAAAACACAAAGGTCAACCAAATCTAGGAATTTGCACATAGTTTAGCACCACAGAATTAGTCTCAGAAACACTGTGTTGAAATCACACATCAATCCAAGCTTTTCTCTAAGAGTGGCCAAATTAGGCGTTATCTCGCCGAGAAAAGCTCGATTCGGCCATACTTTCAAAAATGAGCTTTCCAGCTATGCAGACACTTCCCCATGTCCCAAGCTGCACTCCTCCGCGTGCTGGCATTAACATTTTGCTGCTCTGAGCTGGATTACACTTTATTTATCCGTGCAAGTCCAGTTTTGACACTGTTCACAAGGAGACCTGTCACGTGAAATGCATGTTCAAAAAGCACTAAAAAACACACAGGTCAACGAAATCTAGGCTTTTGCACATAGTTTAGCACCAAAGAATTAGTCTCAGAAAAAACTGTGTTGAAATCACACATCAATCCAAGCTTTTCTCCAAGATTGGCCAAATAAGCGTTTTCTCGCCGTGAAAAAGCTCGATTTGGCCATCCTTTTAAAAATGAGCTTTTCAGCTATTCAGACACGTTCCCATGTCCCAAGGTGCACTCCTCCGCGTTCTGGCATTAACGTTTTGCTGCTCTGAGCTGGATTACACTTTATTTATCTGTGCAAGTCCAGTTTTGACACTGTTCACAAGGAGACCTGTCACGTGTAATGCATGTCCAAAAAGCACTGAAAAACACACAGGTCAACCAAATCTAGGAATTTGCACATAGTTTAGCACCAAAGAATTAGGCCCAATTCCAATTCCTTTCTTAACCCTCAATCTTAGCCCTCAAGCTCAACCCTCAATCTTTGTAGCCCTCAAAACCAAGTGTTAAGGGCTATCTTGTGACTTAGAAATGGGACACCCCTTAAATGCAAATGAAATTGTTGTGGACTGTCTGTCAGTTATTCCTTCAGTTAGCGTTATCAAAAAAATATCTGTATAAATAACACAACCACGGACATATTCAGCTGTCACAGCATACCATAGTTTATTGAAAGGTAAACACCAGCTTTAACTATCGTTACATAACTCTGCGGCTACAGGAGATGACATCAGCCCGGTCATCTTATACCATTATCGGCACAAGCATGTTATATAGGCTGTTATCTTGATAAACAATTACATTACCACGGAGAAAAATGACCATTTTGTAACGTTAACTAACTTAAACGATAGGAACATGGCTTGTCCGCACCGGACGCTATTGACAAAAGATCGTAAAATAAAAATAAATGTTATGCAACAACGAGGTAAATAATCCATAAAATGGGTCTAAACTAAGATAATACAATGGTTTTCNTAACTATCGTTACATAACTCTGCGGCTACAGGAGATGACATTAGCCCGGTCATCTTATACCATTATCGGCACAAGCATGTTATATAGGCTGTTATCTTGATAAACAATTACATTACCACGGAGAAAAATGACCATTTTGTAACGTTAACTAACTTAAACGATAGGAACATGGCTTGTCCGCACCGGACGCTATTGACAAAAGATCGTAAAATAAAAATAAATGTTCTGCAACAACGAGGTAAATAATCCATAAAATGGGTGTAAACTAAGATAATACAATGGTTTTCGTAATATTTATATCTCCATTAACAAAGAAAATACTATATTTGTAGCTCGCCTTCTCTACCGCTTTGGACGCCATGTTTATTTACCGACAATACGCAATGCATTCTGGATGTCCCTTAATCCCAAGGGTGGTGTCGGAAAATCTCAGTATTGAGGGAGATACAGCCCTCAATCTTAACCCTCAACCTCAACTTTCTGAGAATCGGGACAGCACTTACACTTCGTGGGAACGCGCATTTTGAGATTGAGGGTTAAGATTGAGGGTTAAGACAGGAATTGGAATTCACCCTNAAACAATTACATTACCACGGAGAAAAATGACCATTTTGTAACGTTAACTAACTTAAACGATAGGAACATGGCTTGTCCGCACCGGACGCTATTGACAAAAGATCGTAAAATAAAAATAAATGTTCTGCAACAACGAGGTAAATAATCCATAAAATGGGTCTAAACTAAGATAATACAATGGTTTTCGTAATATTTATATCTCCATTAACAAAGAAAATACTATATTTGTAGCTCGCCTTCTCTACCGCTTTGGACGCCATGTTTATTTACCGACAATACGCAATGCATTCTGGATGTCCCTTAATCCCAAGGGTGGTGTCGGAAAATCTCAGTATTGAGGGAGATACAGCCCTCAATCTTAACCCTCAACCTCAACTTTCTGAGAATCGGGACAGCACTTACACTTCGTGGGAACGCGCATTTTGAGATTGAGGGTTAAGATTGAGGGTTAAGACAGGAATTGGAATTCACCCTTAGTCTCAGAAACACTGTGTTGAAATCACACATCAATCCAAGCTTTTCTCTAAGAGTGGCCAAGTAGGCGTTTTCTCGCCGAGAAAAGCTCGATTTGACCATACTTTTAAAAAATGAGCTTTCCAGCTATGCAGACACTTCCCCGTGTCCCAATTTAAAAAAAAAATGACCCCAATTGAGAGCAATAGGTCTTACAACCAACTGGGTTGTTATTCTTCAAAATCTTTTAAATTTAGAGGGGTTGTTTTCATATTCAAGGTATTTGTCATGAAACGTGTTTGTTACATTAGGCTATTTGCATTTTTATCTATTTTTTCATTGATTTTCAGAAAATGCGGTTTTTGTATCACTTCCCCACCCTTCCACCAGAAAGGTCAAAAATGACCCCAATTGAAATCAATGCGTTTTTTCCAATTAACTAAAGACATTTCTCTCATTTTGGTTAAAGGTGAAATATGTGTCAAAACATGTTTGTGTGTCCCCTTGTTTGGAGGAGGAACAAAGAACATTCAACAGCTCCAAAGATCTTAACTCAATCCACACATATGTTCGCACACGGACATCTTCTCTCTCGCTGTGTGCAGCTGTCAAAAACAATTTGCTTCTGGCTGTGAGTCACCCAGATTTCTAGCATTAAGGCCAGTCAAAGTACATTCATAACCAAGTTTAGACGGAATAAAGTGGGTTAAAACCCAGATTTCTAGCATCAAGGCCAGTCAAAGTACATTCAGAACCAAGTTTAGACTGTATAAATTGAGTTTAAACCCAGATTTCTAGCATGAAGGCCAGCCAAAGTACATTAATTTCCAAGTTCGGACTGTATAAAATTGGTCTTCATGCTAGAAATCTGGCTTTCAACCTGTCAAAGTATATTCATCACCAGGTTTAGACTGTATATTGTGGGTTAGAACCCAGATTTCTAGCATGAAGGCCAGTCAAAGTACATTCAAAACCAAGTTTTGACAATATAAATTCAGTTGAGAGCCAGATTTCTAGCATCAAGACCAGCCAAAGTACATTCATAACCTACTTTAGACTGTATAAAGTAGGTTTAAACTCAGATTTCTAGCATTAAGACCAGTCAAAGTGCATATACAACCTACTTTAGACTGTTAAAAGGCAGTTTTAATTCAGATTTTTAGCATAAAGACTAGTCAAAGAGCATATATAACCTACTTTAGACTCTTAAAAGTAGGTCTTAACTCAGATTTCTAGCAATAGGACCAGTCAAAGTGCATATATAACCTACTTTGGACTGTTTTAAGAAGGTTTAATTCAGATTTCTAGCATAAAGACCAGTCAAAGTGCATTCATAACCTCCTTTTGACTGTTAAAAGTAGGTTACAGGTGAGATTCCTAGCATAAAGACCAGTCAAAGTACATTCATAACCAAGTTTAGACAGAATAAAGTGGGTTAAAACCCAGATTTCTAGCATCAAGGCCAGTCAAAGTACATTCAGAACCAAGTTTAGACTGTATAAATTGAGTTTAAACCCAGATTTCTAGCATGAAGGCCAGTCAAAGTACATTAAAAACCATGTTTTGACAATATAAATTCAGTTGAGAGCCAGATTTCTAGCATCAAGACCAGCCAAAGTACATTCATAACCTACTTTAGACTGTTTAAAGTAGGTTTAAACTCAGATTTCTAGCATTAAGACCAGTCAAAGTGCATATACAACCTACTTTAGACTGTTAAAAGGCAGTTTTAATTCAGATTTTTAGCATAAAGACTAGTCAAAGAGCATATATAACCTACTTTAGACTCTTTAAAGTAGGTCTTAACTCAGATTTCTAGCAATAGGACCAGTCAAAGTGCGTATATAACCTACTTTGGACTGTTTTAAGAAGGTTTAATTCAGATTTCTAGCATAAAGACCAGTCAAAGTGCATTCATAACCTACTTATGACTGTTTAAAGTAGGTTACAGGTGAGATCACTAGCATAAAGACCAGTCAAAGTACATTCATAACCAAGTTTAGACGGAATAAAGTAGGTTAAAACCCAGATTTCTAGCATCAAGGCCAGTCAAAGTACATTCAGAACCAAGTTTAGACTGTATAAATTGAGTTTAAACCCAGATTTCTAGCATGAAGGCCAGCCAAAGTACATTAATTTCCAAGTTCAGACTGTATAAAATTGGTCTTCATGCTTGAAATCTAGCTTTCAACCTGTCAAATACATTCATCACCAGGTTTAGACTGTATATTGTGGGTTAGAACCCAGATTTCTAGCATGAAGGCCAGTCAAAGTACATTCAAAACCAAGTTTTGACAATATAAATTCAGTTGAGAGCCAGATTTCTAGCATTAAGACCAGCCAAAGTACATTCATAACCTACTTTAGACTGTTTAAAGTAGGTTTAAACTCAGATTTCTAGCATTAAGACCAGTCAAAGTGCATATACAACCTACTTTAGACTGTTAAAAGGCAGTTTTAATTCAGATTTTTAGCATAAAGACTAGTCAAAGAGCATATATAACCTACTTTAGACACTTTAAAGTAGGTCTTAACTCAGAATTCTAGCAATAGGACCAGTCAAAGTGCGTATATAACCTACTTTGGACTGTTTTAAGAAGGTTTAATTCAGATTTCTAGCATAAAGACCAGTCAAAGTGCATTCATAACCTACTTTTGACTGTTTAAAGTAGGTTACAGGTGAGATTTCTAGCATAAAGACCAGTCAAAGTACATTCATAACCTACTTAAGACTGTGAAAAGGAAGTTTTAATTCAGATTTCTAGCATTGAGACCAGTCAAAGTGCATATATAACATACTTTTGACTGTTAAAAGTAGGTTACATGTGAGATTTCTAGCATGATGACCAGTCAAAGTACATTCATAACCTACTTAAGACTGTGAAAAGGAAGTTTTAATTCAGATTTCTAGCATTGAGACCAGTCAAAGTGCATTCATACCCTACTTTAGACTGGTTAAAGGAAGATTTAATTCAGATTTCTAGCATTAAGACCAGTCAAAGTGAATTCATAACCTACTTTAGACTGTTTAAAGTAGGTTACAGGTGACATTTCTAGCATGATGACCAGTCAAAGTGCATACGTAACCTACTTTTGACTGTTTAAAGTAGGTTACAGGTGAGATTTTCAGCATGATGACCAGTCAGAGTGCATTCATAACCTACTTAAGACTGTGAAAAGGAAGTTTTAATTCAGATTTCTAGCATTGAGACCAGTCAAAGTGCATTCATAACCTACTTTAGACTGGTTAAAGGAAGATTTAATTCAGATTTCTAGCATAAAGACCAGTCAAAGTGCATTCACAACTACTTTAGACTCTTTAAAGAAGGTAACAGGTGAGATTTCTAGCAGTAAGACCCATCAAAGTGCATTCCAAACCTACTTTTGACTCTTTAAAGAAGCTAACAGGTGAGATTTCTAGCATTACAACCAGCCAAAGTACATTCATAACCTACTTTAGACTGTTTCGAGTAGGTTTTAACTCAGACTCTAGCATTAAGACCAGTCAAAGTGCATTTATATCCTACTTTAGACTGTTAAAGGGCAGTTTTAATTCAGTCTTTTAGCATAAAGACTAGTCAAAGTGCATATATAACCAAATATAGACTCTTTAAAGTAGGTCTTTACCCAGATTTCTAGCAATAGGATCAGTCAAAGTGCATTCCTAACCTTCTTTAGACTGTTTAAAGAAGGTTTAATTCAGATTTCTAGCATAAAGACCAGTCAAAGTGCATTCATAACCTACTTAAGACTGTGAAAAGGAAGGTTTAATTCAAATTTCTAGCATTAAGACCAGTCAAAGTGCATTCATAACCTACTTTAGACTTTTTAAAGTAGGTTATGGGTTAGACTTCTAGCATGATGACCAGGCAAAGTGCATTCATAACCAATTTTAGACTGTTTAAAGTAGGTTACAAGTGCGATTTCTAGCATTTTATCTAGTCAAAGTGCATTCATAACCTAGATTAGACCCTTGAAAGTGGGTAACCGGTGAAATTTCTAGCGTGATTTCCAGTCAAAGTGCATTCACGACCTGATTTCGACTGTAAGAGTCTACTTTAGACTCTTTAAAGTAGGTCTTAACTCAGATTTCTAGCAATAGGACCAGTCAAGATGCATTCATAACCTACTTTAGACTGTTTAAAGAAGGTTTAATTCAGATTTCTAGCATAAAGACGAGTCAAAGTGCATTCATAACTTACTTTTGACTGTTTAAAGTAGGTTACAGGTGAGATTCCTAGCATGATTTCCAGTCAAAGTGCATATATAATATACTTTTGACTGTTTAAAGTAGGTTACAGGTGAGATTTCTAGCATAAAGACCAGTCAAAGTGCATTCATAACCTACTTAAGACTGTGAAAAGGAAGGTTTAATTCAAATTTCTAGCATTAAGACCAGTCAAAGTGCATTCATAACCTACTTTAGACTTTTTAAAGTAGGTTATGGGTTAGACTTCTAGCATGATGACCAGGCAAAGTGCATTCATAACCAATTTTAGACTGTTTAAAGTAGGTTACAAGTGCGATTTCTAGCATTTTATCTAGTCAAAGTGCATTCATAACCTAGATTAGACCCTTGAAAGTGGGTAACCGGTGAACTTTCTAGCAATAAGACCAGTCAAAGTGCATTCACAACCTGATTTCGACTGTAAGAGTCTACTTTAGACTCTTTAAAGTAGGTCTTAACTCAGATTTCCAGCATGATGACCAGTCAAGATGCATTCATAACCTACTTTAGACTGTTTAAAGAAGGTTTAATTCAGATTTCTAGCATAAAGACCTGTCAAAGTGCATTCATAACCTACTTCAGACTGTTTAAAGCAGGTTACAGGTGAACTTTCTAGCAATAAGACCAGTCAACGTGCATGTATATCCTATTTGAGACTGTTTTATTTAGGTTTGATTTCTAGCATTAGGACCAGTCAAATTGCATTCATAACCTTTAGACTGTTTAAAGGAAGTTTTAATTCAGATTTCTAGCATCAAATCCAGTCAAAGTGCATTCATAACTTACTTTTGACTGTTTAAAGTAGGTTACAGGTGAGATTCCTAGCATGATTTCCAGTCAAAGTGCATATTATTATATGAAAACTGACAAATTTCATCCAATGTCCACTCTAAAGATCGTATTTCTGGACAGTTTCACGTAAGTATTGGATGAAATCTGACAAATTTCATCCAATGTCCAATCTAAAGGTCGTACTACTGGTCAGTTCTACGTAAGTATTGGATGAAATCTGACAAATTTCTTCCAAATTAAGTCTAAAGATCGTATTTCCCTGTCAAAGTGCATTCATAACCTACTTTTGACTGTTTAAGGTAGGTTACAGGTGAGATTCCTAGCATGATTTCCAGTCAAACACGTATATATTATATGAAAACTGACAAATTTCATCCAATGTCCACTCTAAAGATCGTATTTCTGGTCAGTTTCACGTAAGTATTGGATGAAATCTGACCATTTTCCTTCAAAATTATCAGATTTCTAGCATAAAGACCTTTCAAAGTGCATTCATAACCTACTTTAGACTTTTTAAAGTAGGTTACATGTTAGATTTCAATCATGATGACCAGTCAAAGTCCATTCGTAACCTACTTTAGACTGTTTAAAGTAGGTTACAAGTGAAATTTCTGGCATCATTTCCAGTAAAAGTGCATTAACAACCTGATTTCAACTGTAAAAGTAGGTTAAAGGTGAGATTTCTAGCATGATGACCAGTAAAAGTGCAATCGAAACCTACTCCAGACTGTTTAAAGCAGGTTACTGGTGAACTTTCTAGCAATTAGACCAGTCAAATGCATGTATATTCACAATTTCTTAAGACTATTTAAAGTAGGCTAAATTTAAGATTTCTAGCATGATGACCAGTGAAAGTGCATTCATAACCTACTTTAAACTGTTTAAAGAAGGTTACAGGTGAGATTTCGCGCACAAAGATCTGTTAAAGTGCATTCATNACCTACTTTAGACCATTTAAAGTAGGTTTAAACTCAGATTTCTGGTATTAAGACCAGTCAAAGTGCATTCATAACTTACTTTAGACTGTGTAAAGTAGGTTTAAGCTCAGATTTCTAGCAAAAGACCAGTCAAAGTGCATTCATAACCTAGTTTAAACTGTTTAAAGTAGGTAACAGGTGAGATTTCTAGCATAAAGCCCAATCAAAGTGCATTCACAACTTCTTAAGACTGTTTAAAGTAGGCTAAATTTAAGATATCTAGCATGATGACCAGTGAAAGTGCATTCATAACCTACTTTAAACTGTTTAAGAAGTTTAAACTCAGATTTCTAGAATTAAGACCAGTCAAAGTGCATTCATAACCTACTTTTGACTGTTTAAAGTAGGTTACAGGTGAGATTCCTAGCATGAAGACCAGTCAAAGTGCATATATAACCTACTTTTGACTGTTTAAAGTAGGTTACAAGTGAAATTTCTGGCATCATTTCCAGTAAAAGTGCATTAACAACCTGATTTCAACTGTAAAAGTAGGTTAAAGGTGAGATTTCTAGCATGATGACCAGTAAAAGTGCAATCGAAACCTACTCCAGACTGTTTAAAGCAGGTTACTGGTGAACTTTCTAGCAATTAGACCAGTCAAATGCATGTATATTCACAATTTCTTAAGACTATTTAAAGTAGGCTAAATTTAAGATTTCTAGCATGATGACCAGTGAAAGTGCATTCATAACCTACTTTAAACTGTTTAAAGAAGGTTACAGGTGAGATTTCGCGCACAAAGATCTGTTAAAGTGCATTCATAACCTACTTTAGACCATTTAAAGTAGGTTTAAACTCAGATTTCTGGTATTAAGACCAGTCAAAGTGCATTCATAACTTACTTTAGACTGTGTAAAGTAGGTTTAAGCTCAGATTTCTAGCAAAAGACCAGTCAAAGTGCATGTATATTCACAACTTCTTAAGACTATTTAAAGTAGGCTAAATTTAAGATTTCTAGCATGATGACCAGTGAAAGTGCATTCATAACCTACTTTAAACTGTTTAAAGAAGGTTACAGGTGAGATTTCGCGCACAAAGATCTGTTAAAGTGCATTCATCACCTACTTTAGACCATTTAAAGTAGGTTTAAACTCAGATTTCTGGTATTAAGACCAGTCAAAGTGCATTCATAACTTACTTTAGACTGTGTAAAGTAGGTTTAAGCTCAGATTTCTAGCAAAAGACCAGTCAAAGTGCATTCATAACCTAGTTTAAACTGTTTAAAGTAGGTAACAGGTGAGATTTCTAGCATAAAGCCCAATCAAAGTGCATTCACAACTTCTTAAGACTGTTTAAAGTAGGCTAAATTTAAGATATCTAGCATGATGACCAGTGAAAGTGCATTCATAACCTACTTTAAACTGTTTAAGAAGTTTAAACTCAGATTTCTAGAATTAAGACCAGTCAAAGTGCATTCATAACCTACTTTTGACTGTTTAAAGTAGGTTACAGGTGAGATTCCTAGCATGAAGACCAGTCAAAGTGCATATATAACCTACTTTTGACTGTTTAAAGTAGGTTACAAGTGAAATTTCTGGCATCATTTCCAGTAAAAGTGCATTAACAACCTAATTTCAACTATAAAAGTAGGTTAAAGGTGAGATTTCTAGCATGATGACCAGTAAAAGTGCAATCGAAACCTACTCCAGACTGTTTAAAGCAGGTTACTGGTGAACTTTCTAGCAATTAGACCAGTCAAGGTGCATGTATATTCACAACTTCTTAAGACTATTTAAAGTAGGCTAAATTTAAGATTTCTAGCATGATGACCAGTGAAAGTGCATTCATAACCTACTTTAAACTGTTTAAAGAAGGTTACAGGTGAGATTTTGCGCACAAAGATCTGTTAAAGTGCATTCATCACCTACTTTAGACCATTTAAAGTAGGTTTAAACTCAGATTTCTGGTATTAAGACCAGTCAAAGTGCATTCATAACTTACTTTAGACTGTGTAAAGTAGGTTTAAGCTCAGATTTCTAGCAAAAGACCAGTCAAAGTGCATTCATAACCTAGTTTAAACTGTTTAAAGTAGGTAACAGGTGAGATTTCTAGCATAAAGCCCAATCAAAGTGCATTCACAACTTCTTTAGACTGTTAAAAGTAGGCTAAATTTAAGATATCTAGCATGATGACCAGTGAAAGTGCATTCATAACCTACTTTAGACTGTTTAAAGTCGGTTTAAACTCAGATTTCTAGAATTAAGACCAGTCAAAGTGCATTCATAACCTACTTTTGACTGTTTAAAGTAGGTTACAGGTGAGATTCCTAGCATGAAGACCAGTAAAAGTGCATATATAACCTACTTTTGACTGTTTAAAGTAGGTCATAGGTGAGATTTCTAGCATGATGACCAGTAAAAGTTCAATCAAAACCTACTTTAGACTGTTTAAAGCAGGTTACAGGTGAACTTTCTAGCAATAAGACCAGTCAACATGCATGTATATCCTATTTTAGACTGTTTTATTTAGGTTTGATTTCTAGCATGATGACCAGTCAAACTGCATTCATAACCTTTAGACTGTTAAAAGGAAGTTTTAATTCAGATTTCTAGCATCAAATCCAGTCAAAGTGCATTCATAACCTACTTTTGACTGTGAAAAGGAAGTTTAAGGTCAGAATTCTAGCATTAGGACCAGTCAAAGTGCATTCATAACCTTAAGACTGTTTAAAGTCGGTTTAAACTCAGAGTTCTAGCATTAAGACTAGTAAAAGTGCATTCATAACCTACTTTAGACTGTTTAAAGTAGGTTACAGGTGAGATTCCTAGCATGATTTCCAGTCAAAGTGCATATATAATATACTTTTGACTGTTTAAAGTAGGTTACAGGTGAGATTTCTAGCATAAAGACCTGTCAAAGTGCATTCATAACCTACTACAGACTGGTAAAAGGAAGTTTTAATTCAGATTTCTAGCATAAAGACCTGTCAAAGTGCATTCATAACCTACTTTAGACTGTTTAAAGTAGGTTACAGGTTAGATTTCCAGCATGATGACCAGTCAAGATGCATTCATAACCTACTTTAGACTGTTTACAGAAGGTTTAATTCAGATTTCTAGCATAAAGACCTGTCAAAGTGCATTCATAACCTACTTTTGACTGTTTAAGGTAGGTTACAGGTGAGATTCCTAGCATGATTTCCAGTCAAAGTGCATATATAATATACTTTTGACTGTTTAAAGTAGGTTACAGGTGAGATTTCTAGCATAAAGACCAGTCAAAGTGCATTCATAACCTACTTTAGACTGGTAAAAGGAAGTTTTAATTCAGATTTCTAGCATAAAGACCTTTCAAAGTGCATTCATAACCTACTTTAGACTTTTTAAAGTAGGTTACATGTTAGATTTCTAGTGTGATGACCAGTCAAAGTCCATTCATAACCTTCTTTAGACTGTTTAGAGTAGGTTACAAGTGAAATTTCTGGCATGATTTCCAGTAAAAGTGCATTAACAACCTGATTTCAACTGTAAAAGTAGGTTAAAGGTGAGATTTCTAGCATGATGACCAGTAAAAGTGCAATCGAAACCTACTTTAGACTGTTTAAAGCAGGTTACAGGTGAACTTTCTAGCGTGATTTCCAGTCAAAGTGCATGTATATTCACATCTTCTTAAGACTATTTAAAGTAGGCTAAATTTAAGATTTCTTGCATGGTGACCAGTGAAAGTGCATTCATAACCTACTTTAAACTGTTTAAAGAAGGTTACAGGTGAGATTTCGCGCACAAAGATCTGTTAAAGTGCATTCATNAGCATGATGACCAGTCAAGATGCATTCATAACCTACTTTAGACTGTTTAAAGAAGGTTTAATTCAGATTTCTAGCATAAAGACCTGTCAAAGTGCATTCATAACCTACTTTTGACTGTTTAAGGTAGGTTACAGGTGAGATTCCTAGCATGATTTCCAGTCAAAGTGCATATATAATATACTTTTGACTGTTTAAAGTAGGTTACAGGTGAGATTTCTAGCATAAAGACCAGTCAAAGTGCATTCATAACCTACTTTAGACTGGTAAAAGGAAGTTTTAATTCAGATTTCTAGCATAAAGACCTTTCAAAGTGCATTCATAACCTACTTTAGACTTTTTAAAGTAGGTTACATGTTAGATTTCTAGTGTGATGACCAGTCAAAGTCCATTCATAACCTTCTTTAGACTGTTTAGAGTAGGTTACAAGTGAAATTTCTGGCATGATTTCCAGTAAAAGTGCATTAACAACCTGATTTCAACTGTAAAAGTAGGTTAAAGGTGAGATTTCTAGCATGATGACCAGTAAAAGTGCAATCGAAACCTACTTTAGACTGTTTAAAGCAGGTTACAGGTGAACTTTCTAGCGTGATTTCCAGTCAAAGTGCATGTATATTCACATCTTCTTAAGACTATTTAAAGTAGGCTAAATTTAAGATTTCTAGCATGGTGACCAGTGAAAGTGCATTCATAACCTACTTTAAACTGTTTAAAGAAGGTAACAGGTGAGATTTCGCGCACAAAGATCTGTTAAAGTGCATTCATCACCTACTTCAGACCATTTAAAGTAGGTTTAAACTCAGATTTCTGGTAGACCAATCAAGATGCATTCATAACTTACTTTAGACTGTGTAAAGTAGGTTTAAGCTCAGATTTCTTGCAAAAAGACCAGTCGAAGTGCATTCATAACCTAGTTTAAACTGTTTAAAGTAGGTAACAGGTAAGATTTCTAGCATAAAGACCAGTCAAAGTGCATTTACAACTTCTTCAGACTGTTTAAAGTAGACTAAATTTAAGATATCTAGCATGATGACCAGTGAAAGTGCATTCATAACCTACTTTAAACTGTTTAAAGAAGTTTAAACTCAGATTTCTACAATTAAGACCAGTCAAGTGCATTCATAACATTCTTTAGACTGTTTAAAGTAGGTTTAAACTCAGTTTTCTGGCATGAAGAACAGTTAAAGTGCATTCAAAACCGACTTTAGACTGTTTCAAGTATGATACAGGCGAGATTCATTGCAAAAAGACCCATCAAAGTTCATCCATAACCTACTTAAGACTGTTTAATTGAGGTTTAAACTCAGTTTTCTGGCATTAAGACCAGTCAAAGTGCATTCATATCCTGCTTTAGACTGTTTTATTGAGGTTTAAACTCAGTTTTCTGGCACAAAGACCATTCAAAGTGCATTCATATCCTGCTTTAGACTGTTTAATGTAGTTTTAAACTCATTTTTTTCTAGCATTAAGACCAGTCAAAGTGCATTCATCACCTAGATTAGACTTTTTAAAATTGTTTCCAGGTGAGATTTCTTGCATAAAGACCAGTCAAAGTGCATTCATAATCTAGATTACACTCTTTAACCCTCTGGAGTCAAGTGGTCAGTTGGCCGTTTTTCCCTACTTTTGATTTTACCTTCATACTTCACCTTAAAAACTGTTTGCCTGGCCTTGCTTGGTATCCTTTTTTTCAGCACAACCCCACCTGTTTGAATGTACTCATATCTACTCATTTTTACAAACTGTGTGAGCACACTGAACCTAAAATTGCAAAATTTTACAAAATCCGAGTAAGAAAAAGGTTGATTTTTTTGCTCTAGGGACCACAAGCATTTGTAACGAATCATTTTCATAATTTAAAATGACAAAATACAATGTAAATGTTAAAAAACAATGTAAATATTAATCATTCAAAACTGTAATATACAACTGTTTGCATAAAAATGAAGGAAATTTCCAGGCGTTTTTGCACAACCATTTACAACTATTACAAACCATCAGGAGCCACACCCACAGACATACGTAAAAAATAATTTTCATAACTTAGAATGCAAATTTGAATTGTAAATTCTAAAAAAGTCCAAATTTAGAAAAANGAGAGAGAGAGAGAGAGAGAGAGAGAGAGAGAGAGAGAGAGAGAGATTTGTTTGCTAGGGCTTACGGCTCTCCCTCAACAGAATCACTACCTTTACCGTCTCATGCTGCACCGAACGCCACAATAGTCAATAAAAAGTATGTCATATATGATTCATGATATCTCTGGATTTACTTCACTTATCAACACAATTCAAAAACTGGCAAATACTTTCATATCTACACTTTCAACAGAAGTTGAAACCTTGATTCAGCGAGGCTGCGTCTTGCTCCCATGTCGTCTTAAAATCGGTCACATCATTTGGACGCGCCGGCGCGGGGTTAAAGGAAGCTTTAATTCAGATTTCTAGCATCAAATCCAGTCAAAGTGCATTCATAACCTACTTTCGACTCTTTCTTGTAGGTTTTAATTCAGATTTCTAGCATTAAGACCAGTCAAAGTGCATTCATAACCTCCTTTGACTGTTTAAAGTCGGTTTCAACTCAGATTTCAAGAATGATGACTAGTAAAAGTGCATTCATAACCTACTTTAGACTGTTTAAGGTAGGTTACAGTTAGATTCCTAGCAGAAAGAACAGTCAAAGTGCATTCAAAACCCACTTTAGACTGTTTCAAGTAGGTTACAGGAGAGATTCCTTGCATTAAGACCTGTCAAAGTTCATTCACAACCTACTTTGGACTGTTAGAAGGAAGTTTTAATTCAGATATCTAGCATGATGACCGGAAAAAGTGCATTCACTTTAGACTGTTTAAAGCAAGTAACAGGTGAATTTTCTAGCAATAAAACCAGTCAAAGTGCATGGTTATCCTATTTTAGACTGTTTAAAGTGGATTTATACTCAGATTTCTGGCATTAGGACCAGTCAAAGTGCATTCAAAACTTCTTTAGACAGTTTATCGTAGGTTAAAATTTGGATTTCAAGCAACAAGACCAGTCAAAGTGCATTCATAACCTAGTTTAGACCGTTTAAAGTAGGTTTAAACTCAGATTTCTGGTATAAAGACCAGTCAAAGTGCATTCATAACTTACTTTAGACTGTGTAAATTAGGTTAAAGCTCAGATTTCTAGCATAAAGACCAGTCAAAGTGCATTCACAACTACTTTAGACTCTTTAAAAAAGATAACAGGTGAGATTTCTAGCATTACGACCAGCCAAGGTACATTCATAACCTACTTTAGACTGTTTCAAGTAGGTTTAATTCAGATTTCTAGCATTTAGACCAGAAAAAGTGCATTCATATCCTACTTTAGACCGTGAAAAGGCAGTTTTAATTCAGTTTTTTAGCATAAAGACTAGTCAAAGTGCATATATAACCTACTTTAGACTCTTTAAAGTAGGTCTTAACTCAGATTTCTAGCAATAGGACCAGTCAAGATGCATTCATAACCGACTTTAGACTGTTTAAAGAAGGTTTTATTCAGATTTCTAGCATAAAGAACAGTCAAAGTGCATTCATAACCTACTTTTGACTGTTTAAAGTAGGTTACAGGTGAGATTCCTAGCATGAAGACCAGTCAAAGTGCATATTTAACCTACTTTTGACTGTTTAAAGTAGGTCATAGGTGAGATTCCTAGCATGATGACCAGTAAAAGTGCAATCAAAACCTACTTTAGACTGTTTAAAGCAGGTTACAGGTGAACTTTCTAGCAATAAGACCAGTCAACGTGCATGTATATCCTATTTTAGACTGTTTTATTTAGGTTTGATTTCTAGCATTAGGACCAATAAAAGTGCATTCATAACCTTTAGACTGTTTAAAGGAAGTTTTAATTCAGATTTCTAGCATCAAATCCAGTCAAAGTGCATTCATAACCTACTTTTGACTGTGAAAAGGAAGTTTAAGGTCAGAATTCTAGCATTAGGACCAGTCAAAGTGCATTCATAACCTTAAGACTGTTTAAAGTCGGTTTAAACTCAGAGTTCTAGCATTAAGACTGGTAAAAGTGCATTCATAACCTACTTAAGACTGTTAATTGACGGTATTATTCAGCTTTCTAGCATAAAGACCAGTTGAAGTGCATTCAAAACCTACTTTTGACTGTGAAAAGGAAGTTTTTGTTCGGTTTTGTAGTATTGAGACCAGTCAAAGTGCATTCACAACCTACTTTCGACGATAAAAAGGAAGTTTTAATTCAGATTTCTAGCATGATGACCAGGAAAAGTGCATTCATAACCTTTAGCCTGTTTAAAGGAAGTTTTATTTCAGATTTCTAGCATTAGGACCAGTCAAAGTGCATTCATAACCTACTTTCGACCTTTTCTTGTAGATTTTAAATTAGATTTCTAGCATTAGGACCAGTCAAAGTGCTTTCACAACCGACTTTAGACTGTTTCAAGTATGTTACAGGAGAGATTCCTTGCATAATGACTAGTCAAAGTGCATTCATAACCTACTTAAGGCTGTTAAAAGGAAGTTTTAAACTCAGATTTCTAGCATCAAATCCAGTCAAAGTGCATTCATAACCTACTTTAGACTGTTTAAAGTCGGTTTAATTCAGATTTCTAGCATGAAGACCTAGAGGAAGCTTCCTAGATTTATACTCAGTTTTCTGGCATTAGGACCAGTCAAAGTGCATTCACAACTTCTTTAGACTCTTTATAGTAGGTTTAAATTTAGATTTCTAGCAATAAGACCAGTCAAAGTACATTCATAACCTACTTTAGACTGTTAAAAGTAAGTTAATCTCAGATTTCTAGCATGAAGACCAGTCAAAGTGCATTCATAACCTACTTTAGACTGTTTCAAGTAGGTTTAATTCAGATTTCTAGCATTTAGACCTGTCAAAGTGCATTCATCACCTAGATTAGACTTTTTAAAATCGATTCCAGGTGAGATTTCTTGCATAAAGACCAGTCAAAGTGCATTCATAACCTAGATTACACTCTTTAACCCTCTGGAGTCAAGGGGTCAGTTGGCCGTTTTTCCCTACTTTTGATTTTACCTTCATATTTCACCTTAAAAACTGTTTGCCTAGCCTTGCTTGGTATCCTTTTTTTCAGCACAACCCCACCTGTTTGATTGTACTCATATCTACTCATTTTTACAAACTGTGTGAGCACACTGGACCTAAAATTGCAAAATTTTACAAAATCAGAGTAAGAAAAAGGTTGATTTTTTTTGCTCTAGGGACCACAAGCATTTGTAACGAATCATTTTCATAATTTAAAATGACAAAATACAATGTAAATGTTAAAAAACAATGTAAATATTAATCATTCAAAACTGTAATATACAACTGTTTGCATAAAAATGAAGGAAATTTCCAGGCGTTTTTGCACAACTATTTACAACTATTACAAACCATCAGGAGCCACACCCACAGACATACGTAAAAAATAATTTTCATAACTTAGAATGCAAATTTGAATTGTAAATTCTAAAAAAGTCCAAATTTAGAAAAAAAAANAAAAAAAAAACCTTCTTATATATTACTATTTACATAAAATAAAGGGAAAATCCAGGCGTTTTTGTACAACAATTAACAACTAACTACAAGCCATCAATAGTTACAAAAATATTTCACAAAATTATCTGTGCCACACAGACCCCCAAGTTAGATG
This sequence comes from Thalassoma bifasciatum, assembly GCA_008086565.1. Taxonomy (NCBI): domain Eukaryota; kingdom Metazoa; phylum Chordata; class Actinopteri; order Labriformes; family Labridae; genus Thalassoma; species Thalassoma bifasciatum. The sequence continues at coordinate 45,118 of RPOG01002807.1, forward strand.
CTGTGTGCACACATCCTCATCCTCATTTCAATCCTCATTCAAAACAAAAGACAGATCAACCTCTCTATACTCAAAGTCCTCACTCCTTCTCTTGGACCTGTCTCTCATTCAAACACAGTAAATTTCACAAATCTACCTCATTTTCACTCGCTATTCCGCTACCGAGTCCGTCACTCAAAATCTTCCCCACACTCATAGCAACCATACAATTTTTGTGATTGGCTGATGTTGTGCACTTTCACCCAATAGGAAAATAGTACAGTGTTTTTGTGCATGTGTGTGCGTGTGTGTGCGTGTGTGTATGTGTGTATGTGTGGGGAGGAGAGAGAGAGCGAGAGAGAGAGAGAGAGAGA
>RPOG01002807.1:45543-60947 GCA_008086565.1 Thalassoma bifasciatum
TCTAGCATTAAGACCAGTCAAAGTGCATTCATACCTACTTTAGACTGTTTAAGGTAGGTTACAGTTAGATTCCTAGCAGAAAGAACATTAAAAGTGCATTAAAAACCCACTTTAGACTGTTTCAAGTAGGTTACAGGAGAGATTCCTTGCATTAAGACCTGTCAAAGTTCATTCATAACCTACTTTAGACTGTTTTATTTAGGTTTGAACTCAATTTTTTTGGCATTAAGACCATTCAAAGTGCATTCACAACCTACTTTAGACTGTTTAAAGCAGTTTACAGGTGAACTTTCTAGCAATAAAACCAGTAAAAGTGCATGTATATCCTATTTTAGACTGTTTAAAGTGGATTTCTACTCAGATTTCTAGCATTAGGACCTGTCAAAGTGCATTCACAACTTCTTTAGACAGTTTATCGTAGGTTTAAATTTGGATTTCTCGCAATAAGACCAGTCAAAGTGCATTCATAACCTAGTTTAGACCGTTTAAAGTAGGTTTAAACTCAGATTTCTGGTATAAAGACCAGTCAAAGTGCATTCATAACCTACTTTAGACTGTGTAAAGCAGGTTACAGGTGAAGTTTCTAACAATAAGACCAGTCAAAGTGCATTCACAACTACTTTAGACTCTTTATAAAAGATAACAGGTGAGATTTCTAGTATTAAGACCAATCAAAGTGCATTCATAACCTACTTTTGACTCTTTAAAGAAGCAAACAGGTGAGATTTTTAGCATTACTACCAGCCAAGGTACATTCATAACCTACTTTAGACTGTTTCAAGTAGGTTTAATTCAGATTTCTAGCATTTAGACCAGTCAAAGTGCATTCATCACCTAGATTAGACTTTTTAAAATCGATTCCAGGTGAGATTTCTTGCATAAAGACCAGTCAAAGTGCGATCATAACCTAGATTACACTCTTTAACCCTCTGGAGTCAAGGGGTCAGTTGGCCGTTTTTCCCTACTTTTGATTTTACCTTCATATTTCACCTTAAAAACTGTTTGCCTAGCCTTGCTTGGTATCCTTTTTTTCAGCACAACCCCACCTGTTTGATTGTACTCATATCTACTCATTTTTACAAACTGTGTGAGCACACTGGACCTAAAATTGCAAAATCTTACAAAATCAGAGTAAGAAAAAGGTTGATTTTTTTTGCTCTAGGGACCACAAGCATTTGTAACGAATCATTTTCATAACTTAAAATGACAAAATACAATGTAAATGTTAAAAAACAATGTAAATATTAATCATTCAAAACTGTAATATACAACTGTTTGCATAAAAATGAAGGAAATTTCCAGGCGTTTTTGCACAACTATTTACAACTATTACAAACCATCAGGAGCCACACCCACAGACATACGTAAAAAATAATTTTCATAACTTAGAATGCAAATTTGAATTGTAAATTCTAAAAAAGTCCAAATTTAGAAAAAAAAACCTTCTTATATATTACTATTTACATAAAATAAAGGGAATATCCAGGCGTTTTTGTACAACAATTAACAACTAACTACAAGCCATCAATAGTTACAAAAATATTTCACAAAATTATCTGTGCCACACAGACCCCCAAGTTAGATGCTGTGTGCACACATCCTCATCCTCATTTCAATCCTCATTCAAAACAAAAGACAGATCAACCTCTCTATACTCAAAGTCCTAACTCCTTCTCTTGGACCTGTCTCTCATTCAAACACAGTAAATCTCACAAATCTACCTCATTTTCACTCGCTATTCCGCTACCGAGTCCGTCACTCAAAATCTTCCCCACACTCATAGCAACCATACAATTTTTGTGATTGGCTGATGTTGTGCACTTTCACCCAATAGGAAAATAGTACAGTGTTTTTGTGCATGTGTGTGCGTGTGTGTGCGTGTGTGTATGTGTGTATGTGTGGGGAGGAGAGAGAGAGCGAGAGAGAGAGAGAGAGAGAGAGAGAGATTTGTTTGCTAGGGCTTACGGCTCTCCCTCAACAGAATCACTACCTTTACCGTCTCATGCTGCACCGAACGCCACAATAGTCAATAAAAAGTATGTCATATATGATTCATGATATCTCTGGATTTACTTCACTTATCAACACAATTCAAAAACTGGCAAATACTTTCATATCTACACTTTCAACAGAAGTTGAAACCGTGATTCAGCGAGGCTGCGTCTTGCTCCCATTTCGTCTTAAAATCGGTCACATCATTTGGACGCGCCGGCGCGTCCATCGACTCCCAAGGGTTAAAGGAAGTTTTAATTCAGATTTCTAGCATCAAATCCAGTCAAAGTGCATTCATAACCTACTTTCGACTCTTTCTTGTAGGTTTTAATTCAGATCTCTAGCATTAAGACCAGTCAAAGTGCATTCATAGCCTCCTTTGACTGTTTAAAGTCGGTTTCAACTCAGATTTCTAGAATGATGACCAGTAAAAGTGCATTCATACCTACTTTAGACTGTTTAAGGTAGGTTACAGTTAGATTCCTAGCAGAAAGAACATTAAAAGTGCATNTCATAACTTAAAATGACAAAATACAATGTAAATGTTAAAAAACAATGTAAATATTAATCATTCAAAACTGTAATATACAACTGTTTGCATAAAAATGAAGGAAATTTCCAGGCGTTTTTGCACAACTATTTACAACTATTACAAACCATCAGGAGCCACACCCACAGACATACGTAAAAAATAATTTTCATAACTTAGAATGCAAATTTGAATTGTAAATTCTAAAAAAGTCCAAATTTAGAAAAAAAAACCTTCTTATATATTACTATTTACATAAAATAAAGGGAATATCCAGGCGTTTTTGTACAACAATTAACAACTAACTACAAGCCATCAATAGTTACAAAAATATTTCACAAAATTATCTGTGCCACACAGACCCCCAAGTTAGATGCTGTGTGCACACATCCTCATCCTCATTTCAATCCTCATTCAAAACAAAAGACAGATCAACCTCTCTATACTCAAAGTCCTCACTCCTTCTCTTGGACCTGTCTCTCATTCAAACACAGTAAATCTCACAAATCTACCTCATTTTCACTCGCTATTCCGCTACCGAGTCCGTCACTCAAAATCTTCCCCACACTCATAGCAACCATACAATTTTTGTGACTGGCTGATGTTGTGCACTTTCACCCAATAGGAAAATAGTACAGTGTTTTTGTGCATGTGTGTGCGTGTGTGTGCGTGTGTGTATGTGTGTATGTGTGGGGAGGAGAGAGAGAGAGAGAGAGAGAGAGAGAGAGAGAGAGAGAGAGAGATTTGTTTGCTAGGGCTTACGGCTCTCCCTCAACAGAATCACTACCTTTACCGTCTCATGCTGCACCGAACGCCACAATAGTCAATAAAAAGTNGTCCTCACTCCTTCTCTTGGACCTGTCTCTCATCCAAACACAGTAAATCTCACAAATCTGCCTCAATTTCACTCGCTATTCCGCTACAGAGTCCGTCACTCACAATCTTCCCCACACTCATAGCAACCATACAATTTTTGTGACTGGCTGATGTTGTGCACTTTCACCCAATAGGAAAATAGTACAGTGTTTTTGTGCATGTGTGTGCGTGTGTGTGCGTGTGTGTATGTGTGTATGTGTGGGGAGGACTCTCTCTCTCTCTCTCTCTCTCTCTCTCTCTCTCTCTCTCTCTAAACAAACGATCCCGAATGCCGAGAGGGAGTTGTCTTAGTGATGGAAATGGCAGAGTACGACGTGGCTTGCGGTGTTATCAGTTATTTTTCATACAGTATATACTAAGTACTATAGAGACGTAAATGAAGTGAATAGTTGTGTTAAGTTTTTGTGGCAAATACTTTCATATCTACACTTTCAAAAGAAGTTGAAACCGTGATTCAGCGAGGCTGCGTCTTGCTCCCATTTCGTCTTAAAATCGGTCACATCATTTGGACGCGCCGGCGCGTCCATCGACTCCCAAGGGTTAAAGGAAGTTTTAATTCAGATTTCTAGCATCAAATCCAGTCAAAGTGCATTCATAACCTACTTTCGACTCTTTCTTGTAGGTTTTAATTCAGATCTCTAGCATTAAGACCAGTCAAAGTGCATTCAATCGGAGGAAACTGACAAATTTCAGCCAAAGTTGAGTCTAAAGATCTTACTACTGGTCATTTTCACGTAAGTATGGATGAAATCTGACAAATTCCATCCAATGTCAATCTAAGGATCGTCTTTCTTGTAATTTTCACGTAATTTTTGGGTGAAATCTGACAAAGTTCATCCAATGTCCTCTCTAAGGAACGTAATTCTGGTGTCAAAGTTCATTCATAACCTACTTTAGACTGTTTTATTTAGGTTTGAACTCAATTTTTTTGGCATTAAGACCATTCAAAGTGCATTCACAACCTACTTTAGACTGTTTAAAGCAGTTTACAGGTGAACTTTCTAGCAATAAAACCAGTAAAAGTGCATGTATATCCTATTTTAGACTGTTTAAAGTGGATTTCTACTCAGATTTCTAGCATTAGGACCTGTCAAAGTGCATTCACAACTTCTTTAGACAGTTTATCGTAGGTTTAAATTTGGATTTCTCGCAATAAGACCAGTCAAAGTGCATTCATAACCTAGTTTAGACCGTTTAAAGTAGGTTTAAACTCAGATTTCTGGTATAAAGACCAGTCAAAGTGCATTCATAACCTACTTTAGACTGTGTAAAGCAGGTTACAGGTGAAGTTTCTAACAATAAGACCAGTCAAAGTGCATTCACAACTACTTTAGACTCTTTATAAAAGATAACAGGTGAGATTTCTAGTATTAAGACCAATCAAAGTGCATTCATAACCTACTTTTGACTCTTTAAAGAAGCAAACAGGTGAGATTTTTAGCATTACTACCAGCCAAGGTACATTCATAACCTACTTTAGACTGTTTCAAGTAGGTTTAATTCAGATTTCTAGCATTTAGACCAGTCAAAGTGCATTCATCACCTAGATTAGACTTTTTAAAATCGATTCCAGGTGAGATTTCTTGCATAAAGACCAGTCAAAGTGCGTTCATAACCTAGATTACACTCTTTAACCCTCTGGAGTCAAGGGGTCAGTTGGCCGTTTTTCCCTACTTTTGATTTTACCTTCATATTTCACCTTAAAAACTGTTTGCCTAGCCTTGCTTGGTATCCTTTTTTTCAGCACAACCCCACCTGTTTGATTGTACTCATATCTACTCATTTTTACAAACTGTGTGAGCACACTGGACCTAAAATTGCAAAATTTTACAAAATCAGAGTAAGAAAAAGGTTGATTTTTTTTGCTCTAGGGACCACAAGCATTTGTAACGAATCATTTTCATAACTTAAAATGACAAAATACAATGTAAATGTTAAAAAACAATGTAAATATTAATCATTCAAAACTGTAATATACAACTGTTTGCATAAAAATGAAGGAAATTTCCAGGCGTTTTTGCACAACTATTTACAACTATTACAAACCATCAGGAGCCACACCCACAGACATACGTAAAAAATAATTTTCATAACTTAGAATGCAAATTTGAATTGTAAATTCTAAAAAAGTCCAAATTTAGAAAAAAAAANCATTCATAACCTACTTTAGACTGTGTAAAGCAGGTTACAGGTGAAGTTTCTAACAATAAGACCAGTCAAAGTGCATTCACAACTACTTTAGACTCTTTATAAAAGATAACAGGTGAGATTTCTAGTATTAAGACCAATCAAAGTGCATTCATAACCTACTTTTGACTCTTTAAAGAAGCAAACAGGTGAGATTTTTAGCATTACTACCAGCCAAGGTACATTCATAACCTACTTTAGACTGTTTCAAGTAGGTTTAATTCAGATTTCTAGCATTTAGACCAGTCAAAGTGCATTCATCACCTAGATTAGACTTTTTAAAATCGATTCCAGGTGAGATTTCTTGCATAAAGACCAGTCAAAGTGCGTTCATAACCTAGATTACACTCTTTAACCCTCTGGAGTCAAGGGGTCAGTTGGCCGTTTTTCCCTACTTTTGATTTTACCTTCATATTTCACCTTAAAAACTGTTTGCCTAGCCTTGCTTGGTATCCTTTTTTTCAGCACAACCCCACCTGTTTGATTGTACTCATATCTACTCATTTTTACAAACTGTGTGAGCNTAAAGCAGGTTACAGGTGAAGTTTCTAACAATAAGACCAGTCAAAGTGCATTCACAACTACTTTAGACTCTTTATAAAAGATAACAGGTGAGATTTCTAGTATTAAGACCAATCAAAGTGCATTCATAACCTACTTTTGACTCTTTAAAGAAGCAAACAGGTGAGATTTTTAGCATTACTACCAGCCAAGGTACATTCATAACCTACTTTAGACTGTTTCAAGTAGGTTTAATTCAGATTTCTAGCATTTAGACCAGTCAAAGTGCATTCATCACCTAGATTAGACTTTTAAAATCGATTCCAGGTGAGATTTCTTGCATAAAGACCAGTCAAAGTGCGTAGTATTGGATCTAATGTGAGAAATTGGGAGACCTCAGTTCCCCAGTCAACCGGCAAAAAGGGATGAAAACTAAAATGGAAGTATAAAGTGGAATTTTTGACAAACGGATCGGAACGAACCATAGGAAAAAAAGTCGTGTTGGGGTCCTGTTTGATTGTACTCATATCTACTCATTTTTACAAACTGTGTGAGCACACTGAACCTAAAATTGCAAAATTTTACAAAATCAGAGTAAGAAAAAGGTTGATTTTTTTTGCTCTAGGGACCACAAGCATTTGTAACGAATCATTTTCATAACTTAAAATGACAAAATACAATGTAAATGTTAAAAAACAATGTAAATATTAATCATTCAAAACTGTAATATACAACTGTTTGCATAAAAATGAAGGAAATTTCCAGGCGTTTTTGCACAACTATTTACAACTATTACAAACCATCAGGAGCCACACCCACAGACATACGTAAAAAATAATTTTCATAACTTAGAATGCAAATTTGAATTGTAAATTCTAAAAAAGTCCAAATTTAGAAAAAAAAACCTTCTTATATATTACTATTTACATAAAATAAAGGGAATATCCAGGCGTTTTTGTACAACAATTAACAACTAACTACAAGCCATCAATAGTTACAAAAATATTTCACAAAATTATCTGTGCCACACAGACCCCCAAGTTAGATGCTGTGTGCACACATCCTCATCCTCATTTCAATCCTCATTCAAAACAAAAGACAGATCAACCTCTCTATACTCAAAGTCCTCACTCCTTCTCTTGGACCTGTCTCTCATNGAGAGAGAGAGAGAGAGAGATTTGTTTGCTAGGGCTTACGGCTCTCCCTCAACAGAATCACTACCTTTACCGTCTCATGCTGCACCGAACGCCACAATAGTCAATAAAAAGTATGTCATATATGATTCATGATATCTCTGGATTTACTTCACTTATCAACACAATTCAAAAACTGGCAAATACTTTCATATCTACACTTTCAACAGAAGTTGAAACCGTGATTCAGCGAGGCTGCGTCTTGCTCCCATTTCGTCTTAAAATCGGTCACATCATTTGGACGCGCCGGCGCGTCCATCGACTCCCAAGGGTTAAAGGAAGTTTTAATTCAGATTTCTAGCATCATTAGGTCAGTTTCACGTAAGTATTGGATGAAAGCTGAGAAAGAACATCCAAAATTAAGTCTAGAGATCGTAATTCTGGTCAGTTTCACGTAAGTATCGGAGGAAACTGACAAATTTCAGCCAAAGTTGAGTCTAAAGATCTTACTACTGGTCATTTTCACGTAAGTATGGATGAAAAGACTGTTTAAGGTAGGTTACAGGAGAGATTCCTTGCATTAAGACCTGTCAAAGTTCATTCATAACCTACTTTAGACTGTTTTATTTAGGTTTGAACTCAATTTTTTTGGCATTAAGACCAGTCAAAGTGCATTCACAACCTACTTTAGACTGTTTAAAGCAGTTTACAGGTGAACTTTCTAGCAATAAAACCAGTAAAAGTGCATGTATATCCTATTTTAGACTGTTTAAAGTGGATTTCTACTCAGATTTCTAGCATTAGGACCTGTCAAAGTGCATTCACAACTTCTTTAGACAGTTTAAAGTAGGTTTAAACTCAGATTTCTGGTATAAAGACCAGTCAAAGTGCATTCATAACCTACTTTAGACTGTGTAAAGCAGGTTACAGGTGAAGTTTCTAACAATAAGACCAGTCAAAGTGCATTCACAACTACTTTAGACTCTTTATAAAAGATAACAGGTGAGATTTCTAGTATTAAGACCAATCCAAGTGCATTCATAACCTACTTTTGACTCTTTAAAGAAGCTAACAGGTGAGATTTTTAGCATTACTACCAGCCAAGGTACATTCATAACCTACTTTAGACTGTTTCAAGTAGGTTTAATTCAGATTTCTAGCATTTAGACCAGAAAAAGTGCATTCATATCCTACTTTGGACCGTGAAACGGCAGTTTTAATTCAGTTTTTTAGCATAAAGACTAGTCAAAGTGCATATATAACCTACTTTAGACTCTTTAAAGTAGGTCTTAACTCAGATTTCTAGCAATATGACCAGTCAAGATGCATTCATAACCGACTTTAGACTCTTTATAAAAGATAACAGGTGAGATTTCTAGTATTAAGACCAATCAAAGTGCATTCATAACCTACTTTTGACTCTTTAAAGAAGCTAACAGGTGAGATTTTTAGCATTACTACCAGCCAAGGTACATTCATAACCTACTTTAGACTGTTTCAAGTAGGTTTAATTCAGATTTCTAGCATTTAGACCAGAAAAAGTGCATTCATATGGATGAAACCTGGCACTTTGCCGTCAAAATTAAGTCAAAAAATCGTATTTCTGATCAGTTTCACGTATATATTGGATGAAATCTGAGAAATTTCATCCAGAATTGAGTCTAAAGATCGTTATACTGGTCAGTTCTACGTAAGTATTGGCTGAAATCTGACAAATTTCTTCCAAATTAAGTCTAAAGATCGTATTTCTGGAGTCAAAGTGCATTCATAACCTACTTTTGACTGTTTAAAGTAGGTTACAGGTGAGATTCCTAGCATGAAGACCAGTCAAAGTGCATATATAACCTACTTTTGACTGTTTAAAGTAGGTCATAGGTGAGATTTCTAGCATGATGACCAGTAAAAGTGCAATCAAAACCTACTTTAGACTGTTTAAAGCAGGTTACAGGTGAACTTTCTAGCAATAAGACCAGAGTTGCACGTACATATAGGATAAAATCTGACAAAATAAATCCAAACTAAAGATCGTAATCCTGGTTATTTTCACGTAAGTATTGGAAATCTGACAAATTTCCTTCAAAATTAAGTCTAAAGATCGTAGTTTAGGTCAGTTTCACGTAAGTATTGGATGAAATCTGACAAATTTCAGCCAAATTAAGTCTAAAGATCGTAGAAGACCTAGAGGAAGCTTCCTAGATTTATACTCAGTTTTCTGGCATTAGGACCAGTCAAAGTGCATTCACAACTTCTTTAGACTCTTTATAGTAGGTTTAAATTTAGATTTCTAGCAATTAGACCAGTCAAAGTGCATTCATAACCTAGTTTAGACTGTTTAAAGTAGGTAATTTGAGTCTAAAGACCATATTTCTGGTCAGTTTCACGTAAGTAGTGGATCTAATCTGACAAATTTCATCCCAATTCCACTCTAAAGAGGGTATCTCTGGTCAGTTTCACGTAAGTATTGGATGAAAACTGACAAAGTACATCCAAATTTGAGTCTAAGATCGTAAGTCTGGATAGTTTCACGTACGTATTGGATGAAATCTGAGAAATTTCATCCAGCTTTGAGTCTAAAGATCGTAATTCTGGTGAGTTTCAGGTAAGTAATGGATTAAATCTGACGATTTTCATCCAAATTTGAGTCTAAAGATCGTGCTTCTGGTCAGTTTCACGTAAGTAACGGATGAAATCTCACAAATTTCGCTCATGGCCATTTTAAAGACCGTACTTCAGGTCAGTTTCTGCATTCACAGCCTTCTTCAGACTGTAAAAAGTATGTTACAGGTGAATGTTCTAGAATAAAGTCCAGTCAAAGTGCATATATATCCAATTTTAGACTGTTTAAAGTAGGGTTTAATTTAGATTTCTAGCAATGAGACCAGTCAAAGTGCATTCATAAGCTAGTTTAAACTTTCTAAAGTAGGTAACAGATGAGATTTCTGGCATTAATTCCAGTCAAAGTGCATTCATTACCTAATTTAGACTGTTAAAAGTAGGGCCAAACTCCAATTTCTAGCATGAAGTCCAGTCAAAGTGCATTCATGACCTACTTTAGACTGTTTAAAGTAGGTTTAAACTCAGATTTCTAGGAAAAAAACAAGTCAAATTGCATTCATAACCTACTTTCGACTGTTTAAAGAAGGTTTAAACGCTGATTTCTAGCAAAAAGACCAGTCAAAGTGCATATATAACCTACTTCAGACTGTTAAAAGGAAGTGTTAATTCAGATTTCTAGCATAAAGACCAGTCAAAGTGCATTCACGACCTAGTTTAGACTGTTTAAAGTGGGTCTAAACTCAGATTTCTAACAAAAGGACCAGTCCAAGTGCATTCATGACCTACTTTAGACTGTTTAAAGTAGGTTTAAACTCAGATTTCTAGGAAAAAAACAAGTCAAAGTACATTCATAACCTACTTTAGACTGTTTAAAGTAGGTTTAAACTCAGATTTCTAGCATTAAGACCAGTCAAAGTGCATTCACAACTGCTTTAGACTGCTTAAAGTAGGGTAAAGGTGAGATTTCTCGCATAAAGTCCAGTCAAAGTGCATTCATAACCTACTTTAGACTGTTTAAAGTAGAATGAAACTCAGATTTCTAGGATTAAGAACAGCCAAAGTCCATATATAACTTACTCTAGTCTGTTAAGAGGAAGTTTTAATTCAGATTTCTAGCTTTGAGACCAGTCCAAGTGCATTCATGACTTAGTTTAGACTGTTAAAAGTAGGTAACAGGTGAGATTTCTAGCATGATGACCAGTCAAAGTGCATTCAAATCCTACTTTAGAGTGTTTAAAGTGGGTTACCGGTATAATTTCTAGCATGAAGTCCAGTCAATGTGCATACACAACCTACTTTAGTCTCTTTAAAGTAGGTTTAAACTAAGATTTCTAGCATAAAGACCAGTCAAAGTGCATTCATAACTTACATTTGACTGTTAAAAGGAAGTTTTAATTCAGATTTCTAGCATGAAGACCAGTCAAAGTGCATTCACCACCTAGTTTAGACTTTTTAAAGTAGGTCACCGGTGAAATTTCTAGGATGAAGTCCAGTCAAACAGCATTAACAACCATTCATCAGTCTCTTAAAAGTAGGTTTAAACTAATATATCTAGCATAAAATCCAGTCAAAGTGTATGCATAACCTACTTTTGACTGTAAAAAGGAAGTTTTAATTCAGATTTCTACAATGAAGACCAGTCAAAGTGCATTCATCAACTACTTTAGACTGTTTAAAGAAGGTGTAACTCAGATTTCTAGCATTAAGACCAGTCAAGTCCATTCACAACTTCTTTAGACTGTTTTAAGTAGGGTAAACGTGAAATTTCTCGCATAAAGATCAGTCAATGTATATATATAGCCTACTTTTAACTGTTTCAAGTAGGTTTGAACTCAGATTTCTAGCATTAGGACCAGTCAAAGTGCATTCATAACCTACTTTTGACTACTTAAAGTAGGTTTAAACTCAGATTTCTAGCACAAAGACCAGTCAAAGTGCATATATAACTGACTTAAGACTGTGAAAATGAAGTTTTATTTCAGATTTCTAGCATTTGGACCAGTCAAAGTGCATTCAATACCTACTTTAGACTGTTAAAAGGAAGTTTTAATTCAGATTTCTAGTATGAAGACCAGTCAAAGTGCATTCATCACCTACTTTAGACTGTTTAAAGTAGGTTTATATTCAGATTTCTAGAATTAAGACCAGTCAAAGTGCATTCATTGCCTACTTTAGAGTGTTTAAAGTGGATTACCGCTGAAATTTCTAGCATTAAGTCCAGTCAAAGTGCATATATAACCTACTTTAGACTGCAAAAGTATGTTACAGGTGAACCTTTTAGCATTAAAACCAGTCAAAGTGCAAATTTAACCTGTTTTACATTGTTTTAAAGGGTTAAATTTAGATTTCTAGCAATGAGACCAGTCAAAGTACATTCATAACCTACATCAGTCTCTATAAAGTAGTTCTTAACTCAAATTTCTAGCATTGGGACAAGTCAAAGTGCATTCATTACCTACTTTAGTCTCTTTAAAGTAGGTTTAATTCAGATTTCTAGGATTAAGACCAGTCAAACTTCATATATAACCTAGTATAGACTGTTAAAGGGAAGTTTTAATTCAGATTTCTAGCAATAAGCGCAGTCAAAGTGCATTCACAACTCCTTTTGACTGTATAAAGGAAGTTTTCAATCAGATTTCTAGCATTAAGACCAGTCAAAGTGCATTCATGACCTACTTCAGACTGTTTAAAGTAGGTTACAAGTGAGATTGCTAGCATGATGACGAGTCAAAGTGCATTCATAACCTACTTTAGAGTATTCAAAGAGGGTAACTAGTAAAATTTCTAGCATTAAGTCCAGTCAATGTGCATACACAACCTACTTCAGTCTCTTAAAAGTAGGTTTAAACTAAGATATCTAGCATAAAGACCAGTCAAAATGCATGCATAACCTACTTTTGACTGTTAAGACCAGCATTAAACTCAGATTTCTAGCATAAAGACCAGTCAAAATGCATGCATCACCTACTTTTGACTGTTTAGATCAGCATTAAACTCAGATTTCTAGCATTAAAACCAGTCAAAGTGCAAATTCAACCTACTTTAGACTGTTTGAAGTAGTTAACGTGAGATTTCTAGCATTTAGACCAGTCAAGTGCATTCACAACTTTTTTAGACTGTTTAAAGTAGGCTGAATTTGAGATTTCTGGCATTAAGACCAGTCAAAGTTCATTCATAACCTACTTTAAACTGTATAAAGTAGGTTTAAACTCAGATTTCTAGAATGAAGACCAGTCAAAGTGCATTCACAACTACTTAAGACTCTTTGAAATAGGTGAAAACTCAGATTTCTAGCATTAAGACCAGTCAAAATGCATATATAACCTACTTTAGACTGTTTAAAGTAGGTTAAAACCCAGATTTCTAGCATTAAGACCAGTCAAAGTGCATGCATGACGTACTTTTGACTGTAAAAAGGAAGTTTTAATTCAGATTTCAAGCACTTAGACCAGTCAAAGTGCATTCATAACCTACTTTAGATTGTGTAAAGTAGGTTTAAACTCAGTTTTCTAGGATGATGACCAGTCAAAGTGCATTCATAACCTACTTTAGACTGTTAAAAGTAGGTTTAAACTCAGATTTCTTGCATTCAGACCAGTCAAAGTGCATGCATGACCTACTTTTAACTGTAAAAAGGAAATTTTAATTCAGATTTCTAGCATTAGGACCAGTCAAAGAGCATTTAGAACCTACTTTAGACTGTTAAAAGGAAGTTTTATTTCAGATTTCTAGCATTAAGACCAATCAAAGTGCATTCACAACCTACTTATGACTGTTCAAAGGAAGATATATTTCAGATTTCTAGCATTAAGACCAGTAAAAGTGCATTCATTAACTAATTTAGACTGTTAAAAGTAGGTTTAAACTCAGATTTCTAGCATTAAGACCAGTCAAAGTGCATTCATTGCCTACTTTAGACTGTTACAATGAAGTTTTATTTCAGATTTCTAGCATAAGGACCAGTCAAAGTGCATACATAACCTAGTTTATACTGTTTAAATTTGGCTACAGGTGAAATTTCTAGCATTAAATCCAGTCAAAGAGCATTCGTTACCTACTCTAGACTGTTTAAAATAGGTAACAGGTGTAGCGTGAATTGGTGTAAGATGTTAAATTACCAATGAACAAATAATTAGTTAATAGTAGAATGCCAGCATTCCACACTTAACAAATAAATGAAGTTATAAACTTCAGAATTTTATTTAAACTTAACAATTTGCTAGTTTAAATATTCCTCGGGGCACCACCCTATTTTAATAAAACAGGGAAAATTAAGATAATCAGTCTTTTAATCTGAAAGGTTGCAACACGTATGTGAGATCTTGGACTCGGTAACATAGACCCTTAATTTTCAACCGCACACACATAACACAAACAACGACGGTCTTTTAAGATGAATTTATTAGCTAACTACAGGTAACATACATATAACATAAATGAAACAGTGCAGATAATATGGGAAGATAAAAGGGGAAAGAATAAATGAGAACAGGGATGAAAATGAGTTTCTGATTATTGTTAGAGCAGGGACCAACTAAAGTTAAACCTTTGCAAAACCCCAATTTCTGGCATCGACTCTGAAATACTTGGACAAGCAAAGTGTCTTACTGAGGCAGAGGACTGGCTTGGAGGAATCAGATGATGCAGGAGGTGAAGAGAGGTTGGAGGTGCGAGCTTGAGCTGGATCAGCTGATGCAGGCTGGAAAGGAGCTCGGGCATGAACCAACGACCCGCTGCAACCCAACGACGTAGGAGGAGCGACACCGCTTCCGCTGCCTTCAGCCCGTCAACTGAGCGAGACCAGCACCGAGTACGGCTAGTTTGAGCCAGAGAGGAGGGTCCAACTCCACAGTCCCTCTCTCGGCACCTCAAGTGTCTCCGTGCCTACGTCTAGGTCTCCCGTCCTACCGAGGTCACTTCAGGGCTGAGAGCACAGTTGTGTGCAGAGAGAGAGACAGCCGTTGAATCTTGGCGGGTACAGCAGGAGGCGGAAGCAGCCCAATCAGCAAAGCTTGCTGTGGAGATGTGGTCAAATCAAAATGGAAAGAAGAGTAGCGCCGTGTTGCATGCACCCAGAACGCAGACAGTCTTTGAATCTCCGCGGGAAACAGCAGGAGAAGGGTGCGGCTCCGTCAGGGAGGTTGCCATGGAGACGTTAGCAGATCATAGTTCAGGAAAGAAGAGAGAGCGAGTCTCTTGGGGAGCTCTGGTTTTATGGGCTTCCAACACCCACCTCCCAGCGGGTCCTCCTTCTCTTATCAGAGTTTGTTGAAGCCAGATATTCTTAATTGAGATTAACTTTCACCAAGTTAACTACGCATACATGATTTTACCATACTTTTACTTTACAGGTCCGCTGCTTTCGAATAAGCCCAAACAAAGCGTAATTTTATGGGAATCTAACCACAGTTGTTACATATCCTTCAATAAAACATTCATTATGCATGGTATTGTAGCCCAAACACATTATCCATGAAAGACATTATGACAGGTGTATACAGGTTCAGATGTGTTAAAATATCTGTGCATTTAAAAACATTTTTCAGTCATATTACACACAACTGAGTTGAGGAATCTTTGGACTGTCTTTCTGTTTCTTTGTTCTCTGGGTACCAGAGATGTCTTGTGTT
>RPOG01002807.1:62936-80420 GCA_008086565.1 Thalassoma bifasciatum
GCTGGAAAGGAGCTCGGCGTACTTGGTTGCTGGGCGACGTTGGGTTGCTGCATCCTCCTCGCTGTGGCGAAGGCGACGGAAGTCGGGCAGTTGACTCGCTCTGGTCGTGGCTCATGCCGATCAAACTCGGTCTCTCCTCCCAGGTTGAGGTGTCAGGGAGAGAGCCGTGGAGTTCACAGAGGCACGGATGCAGATCCAGAGGGCAGGATGGCTCCAGACTTCAGGGCTGAGAGCACAGTTGTGTGCAGAGAGAGAGACAGCCGTTGAATCTTGGCGGGTACAGCAGGAGGCGGAAGCAGCCCAATCAGCAAAGCTTGCTGTGGAGATGTGGTCAAATCAAAATGGAAAGAAGAGTAGCGCCGTGTTGCATGCACCCAGAACGCAGACAGTCTTTGAATCTCCGCGGGAAACAGCAGGAGAAGGGTGCGGCTCCGTCAGGGAGGTTGCCATGGATACGTTAGCAGATCATAGTTCAGGAAAGAAGAGAGAGCGAGTCTCTTGGGGAGCTCTGGTTTTATGGGCTTCCAACACCCACCTCCCAGCGGGTCCTCCTTCTCTTATCAGAGTTTGTTGAAGCCAGATATTCTTAATTGAGATTAACTTTCACCAAGTTAACTACGCATACATGATTTTACCATACTTTTACTTTACAGGTCCGCTGCTTTCGAATAAGCCCAAACAAAGCGTAATTTTATGGGAACCTAACCACAGTTGTTACATATCCTTCAATAAAACATTCATTATGCATGGTATTGTAGCCCAAACACATTATCCATGAAAGACATTATGACAGGTGTATACAGGTTCAGATGTGTTAAAATATCTGTGCATTTAAAAACATTTTTCAGTCATATTACACACAACTGAGTTGAGGAATCTTTGGACTGTCTTTCTGTTTCTTTGTTCTCTGGGTACCAGAGATGTCTCGTGTTTCCACGTGAACGACTCACTTCCTCAGAGCTGGGGTCAAACGTGACTCCAGGAAGTCATTTTTCTTGATAGCCTGGAGCTTAGGGTCCACNGACCAGTCAAAGTGCATTCACAACTTCTTTAGACTCTTTATAGTAGGTTTAAATTTAGATTTCTAGCAATTAGACCAGTCAAAGTGCATTCATAACCTAGTTTAGACTGTTTAAAGTAGGTTTAAACTCAGATTTCTGGTATAAAGACCAGTCAAAGTGCATTCATCACCTAGATTAGACTGTTTAAAGTAGGGTTAAGGTGAGATTTCTCCCATAGAGACCAGTCAAAGTGCATTCATAACCTACTTTTGACTGTTTCATGTAGGTTTAAACTCAGATTCTAGCATTCAGACCTATCAAAGTGCATGCATAACCTACTTTAGACTCTTTAAAGTAGGTCGAAACTCAGATTTCTAGCATTAAGACCACTCAAAGTCCATTCATTACCTAATTTAGACTGCTAAAAGTAGGTTTAAACTCAGATTTCTAGCACGAAGACCAGTCAAAGTGCATTCATTGCCTACTTTAGAGTGTTTAAAGCGAGTACCGGTAAAATTTCTGGCATGAAGTCCAGTCAAAGTGCATTCATCACCTAGATTAGACTGTTTAAAGTAGGGTTAAGGTGAGATTTCTCCCATAGAGACCAGTCAAAGTGCATTCATAACCTACTTTTGACTGTTTCATGTAGGTTTAAACTCAGATTCTAGCATTCAGACCTATCAAAGTGCATGCATAACCTACTTTAGACTCTTTAAAGTAGGTCGAAACTCAGATTTCTAGCATTAAGACCACTCAAAGTCCATTCATTACCTAATTTAGACTGCTAAAAGTAGGTTTAAACTCAGATTTCTAGCACGAAGACCAGTCAAAGTGCATTCATTGCCTACTTTGGACCGTGAAACGGCAGTTTTAATTCAGTTTTTTAGCATAAAGACTAGTCAAAGTGCATATATAACCTACTTTAGACTCTTTAAAGTAGGTCTTAACTCAGATTTCTAGCAATATGACCAGTCAAGATGCATTCATAACCGACTTTAGACTGTTTAAAGAAGGTTTAATTCAGATTTCTAGCATAAAGACCAGTCAAAGTGCATTCATAACCTACTTTTGACTGTTTAAAGTAGGTTACAGGTGAGATTCCTAGCATGAAGACCAGTCAAAGTGCATATATAACCTACTTTTGACTGTTTAAAGTAGGTCATAGGTGAGATTTCTAGCATGATGACCAGTAAAAGTGCAATCAAAACCTACTTTAGACTGTTTAAAGCAGGTTACAGGTGAACTTTCTAGCAATAAGACCAGTCAACGTGCATGTATATCCTATTTTAGACTGTTTTATTTAGGTTTGATTTCTAGCATTAGGACCAATAAAAGTGCATTCATAACCTTTAGACTGTTTAAAGGAAGTTTTAATTCAGATTTCTAGCATCAAATCCAGTCAAAGTGCATTCATAACCTACTTTNCTAACCACAGTTGTTACATATCCTTCAATAAAACATTCATTATGCATGGTATTGTAGCCCAAACACATTATCCATGAAAGACATTATGACAGGTGTATACAGGTTCAGATGTGTTAAAATATCTGTGCATTTAAAAACATTTTTCAGTCATATTACACACAACTGAGTTGAGGAATCTTTGGACTGTCTTTCTGTTTCTTTGTTCTCTGGGTACCAGAGATGTCTCGTGTTTCCACGTGAACGACTCACTTCCTCAGAGCTGGGGTCAAACGTGACTCCAGGAAGTCATTTTTCTTGATAGCCTGGAGCTTAGGGTCCACTTTAGCAAACACTTATCTTGCTTACGTCACAACGAAGACTTTGTTGTTTGTTAACAGAGCCTCTACGGTGCCTACAGAGATGGCCTCTTGGTGGCATGAAACCATTTGCCGGATTGGCTACACACAAGCCAGATGCCTATTTCAGCATCCTTGACACGGTCATAAACTGGAGTCAGGATGTTACCACTTTAATGACCCCATTGTGCTTATAGCGATGGCCTCTTAATGACACGAGGCTATTTGCAGGATTAGGCTTACGCGAAACAGACGACTCCATCAACATCCTTGACACAGTCATAAACTTAGTTCAGGATGTGGTCACTCTGGTGATCCAGTCTCCAGGACCCACGCTACACAGGTGAGATTTCTAGCATTAAGACCAGTCAAAGTGCATTCATAACCTACTTTAGACTGTTTAAAGTCGGATAAAACTCAGATTCTAGAATGAAGACCAGTCAAAGAGCATTCATTACCTAGTTTCGACTGTTTAAAGTTGGTTACAAGTGATATTTCAAGCATTTAGACATATCCTACCAAAGGCGCTGCATGGCTCTGACAGATGGAAAGGCTTGTTGGGTTGTTTTGGAGAGTCAGACTGCAAGTACTACCAGGGTCTTGACTGGGGCGGCCCCTGAAAAGGAAGGAGAGAAAGTGGAAGAATTGATTGAAAAGAATTGAAAAGAAAAAACTATCAGAGGTGCAACGTTTCCAGGACTGGGGCTGCCCAAGGGGGGCTCGGGGGGTGTGCTTAATTTTTGGTGCACAGGGCCATGAGGTTCGTAGGTCTGGAGAAGCTGGCAGGCAAGCAAGGCAGGGGTCAAGGTGAGGAGTGGGTGGGTGAGAGATGGGCCAGGGTCATGTGTGACAGTCACACTTGGACTCTCAATAAGTTCGGGGCTGTGTTTGGGCCAAACTTAAACAGAGATTTCTAGCATTAAGACCAGTCAAAGTGCATTCAAAACCTACTTTAGACTGTTTAAAGCAGGATACACGTGAAATATCTAGCATTGAGACCAGTCAAAACAAGTCAAAGCCCAGTTTAGACTCTTTACAGTAAGTTTAAACTTAGATTTCTAGCAATAAGACCAATCAAAGAACATTTATAACAAAGTTCAGACTGTATAAAGTAGAATACAAGTAAAATTTCTAGCAATGAGTCCAGTCCACGTGCATTTAAAACCTAGTTTAAACTAAATAAAGTAGGTCTAGCACCATAGAATTAGTCTCAGAAACACTGTGCTGAAATCACACATCAATCCAAGCTTTTCTCTAAGAGAGGCCAAATAAGCGTTTTCTCGCCGAGAAAAGCTCGATTTGGCCATCCTTTTAAAAATGAGCTTTCCAGCTATGCAGACACTTCCCCGTGTCCCAAGCTGCACTCCTCCGCGTGCTGGCATTAAAATTTCACTGTTCTTAGCTTAGTTGCATTAGAATTATCTGTGCAAGTCCAGTTTTGACACTGTTCACAAGGAGACCTGTCACGCGTAATGCATGTCCAAAAAGCACTGAAAAACACACAGGTCAACGAAATCTAGGCTTTTGCACATAGTTGAGCACCAAAGAATTAGTCTCAGAAACACTGTGTTGAAATCACACATCAATCCAAGCTTTTCTCCAAGAGTGGCCAAATAAGCGTTTTCTCGCCGAGAAAACCTCGATTTGGCCATCCTTTTAAAAATGAGCTGTCCAGCTAAACACTTCCCCGTATGCACTCCTCCACGTGCCGGCATTAAAATTTCACTGTTCTTAGCTTAGTTTCATTCAAATTATCTGTGCAAGTCCAGTTTTGACACTGTTCACAAGGAGACCTGTCACGCGTAAAGCATGTCCAAAAAGCACTGAAAAGCACACAGGTCAACGAAATCTAGGCATTTGCACATAGTTGAGCACCAAACAATTAGTCTCAGAAACACTGTGTTGAAATCACACATCAATCCAAGCTTTTCTCCAAGAGTGGCCAAATAAGCGTTTTCTCGCCGAGAAAACCTCGATTTGGCCATCCTTTTAATAAATGAGCTTTCCAGCTATGCAGACACTTCCCCGTGTCCCAAGCTGCACTCCCCCGCGTGCTGGCATTAAAATTTCACTGTTCTTAGCTTAGTTTCATTAGAATTATCTGTACAAGTCCAATTTTTACACTTTTCACAAGGAGACCTTTCACGCGTAATGCATGTCCAAAAAGCACTGAAAAACACACAGGTCAACGACATCTAGGCATTTGCACATAGTTGAGCACCAAAGAATTAGTCTCAGAAACACTGTGTTGAAATCACACATCAATCCAAGCTTTTCTCCAAGAGTGGCCAAATAAGCGTTTTCTCGCAGAGAAAACCTCGATTTGGCCAAAGTTTTAAAAATGAGCTTTCCAGCTACACACATCCCCGTATCCAGAGCTGCACTCCTCCATGTGCTGGCATTAAAATTCACTGTTCTTAGCTTAGTTTCATTCAAATTATCTGTGCAAGTCCAGTTTTGACACTGTTCACAAGGAGACCTGTCACGCGTAAAGCATGTCCAAAAAGCACTTAAAAACACACAGTTAAACGAAATCTAGGCATTTGAACATAGTTGAGCACCAAAGAATTAGTCTCAGAAACACTGTGTTGAAATCACACATCAATCCAAGCTTTTTTCTAATACTGGCCAAATAAGCGTTTTCTCGCCGAGAAAACCTCGATTTGGCCATACTTTTAATAAATGAGCTTTCCAGCTATGCAGACACTTCCCCGTGTCCCAAGCTGCACTCCCCCGCGTGCCGGCATTAAAATTTCACTGTTCTTAGCTTAGTTGCATTAGAATTATCTGTGCAAGTCCAGTTTTGACACTGTTCACAAGGAGACCTGTCACGCGTAATGCATGTCCAAAAAGCACTGAAAAGCACACAGGTCAACGAAATCTAGGCAATTGCACATAGTTGAGCACCAAAGAATTAGTCTCAGAAACACTGTTTTGAAATCACACATCAATCCAAGCTTTTCTCTAAGACTGGCCAAATAAGCGTTTTCTCGCCGAGAAAACATCGATTTGGCCAAGTTTTAAAAATGAGCTTTCCAGCTACACACTTCCCCGTATCCAGAGCTGCACTCCTCCATGTGCTGGCATTAAAATTTCACTGTTCTTAGCTTAGTTTCATTCAAATTATCTGTGCAAGTCCAGTTTTGACACTGTTCAAAAGGGGACCTGTC
The DNA here is from genome assembly GCA_008086565.1 of Thalassoma bifasciatum. Lineage (NCBI taxonomy): Eukaryota > Metazoa > Chordata > Actinopteri > Labriformes > Labridae > Thalassoma > Thalassoma bifasciatum. The sequence goes on from RPOG01002807.1 coordinate 68,868, forward strand.
ACGCGTAAAGCATGTCCAAAAAGCACTGAAAAGCACACAGGTCAACGAAATCTAGGCATTTGCACATAGTTGAGCACCAAACAATTAGTCTCAGAAAAACTGTGTTGAAATCACACATCAATCCAAGCTTTTCTCCAAGAGTGGCCAAATAAGCGTTTTCTCGCCGAGAAAACATCGATTTGGCCATCCCTTTAATAAATGAGCTTTCCAGCTATGCAGACACTTCCCCGTGTCCCAAGCTGCACTACCCCGCGTGCTGGCATTAAAATTTCACTGTTCTTAGCTGGATTTTCACTTTCTTTATCTGTGCAAGTCCAGTTTTGACACTGTTCACAAGGAGACCTTCACGCGTAATGCATGTCCAAAAAGCACTGAAAAACACACAGGTCAACAAAATCTAGGCAATTGCACATAGTTGAGCACCAAAGAATTAGTCTCAGAAACACTGTGTTGAAATCACACATCAATCCAAGCTTTTCTCCAAGAGTGGCCAAATAAGCGTTTTCTCGCCGAGAAAACCTCGATTTGGCCAAAGTTTTAAAAATGAGCTTTCCAGCTATACACTTCCCCGTATTCAGAGCTGCACTCCTCCATGTGCTTGCATTAAAATCTAGGCAATTGCACATAGCTGAGCACCAAAGAATTAGTCTCAGAAACACTGTGTTGAAATCACACATCAATCCAAGCTTTTTTCTAAGACTCGCCAAATAAGCGTTTTCTCGACGAGAAAACCTCGATTTGGCCAAAGTTTTAAAAATGAGCTTTCCAGCTACACACTTCCCCGTATCCCAAGCTGCACTCCTCCGCGTGCTTGCATTAAAATTTCACTGTTCTTAGCTGGATTTTCACTTTCTTTATCTGTGCAAGTCCAGTTTTGACACTGTTCACAAGGAGACCTGTCACGCGTAATGCATGTCCAAAAAGCACTGAAAAACACACAGGTCAACGAAATCTAGGCATTTGCATATAGTTGAGCACCAAAGAATTAGTCTCAGAAACACTGTGTTGAAATCACACATCAATCAATGCCTTTCTCTAAGAGTGGCCAAATAAGCGTTTTCTCGCCGAGAAAAGCTCGATTTGGCCATCCTTTTAAAAAATGACCTCTCCAGCTATGCAGAGTGTATGCATAGAAATAGTTCAATATGTTTTTTTCTGTTTGATTCCTCAAAACTATCTGCCATTGAAAAGTGTCAGTCATAAATAATTTTCAACCGTTTGCGTTTATATTATACAGCCCCTATATCAGAGACCCCTACAACCAAATAATGTAGGTCACAGTGTAAGATGGTCAACCAAATCAACCTATGTTTTCTGTGAAGTCAAGAAGCAGCGAGAAGATAGATAGATAGATAGATAGATAGATAGATAGATAGATAGATAGATAGATAGATAGATAGATAGATAGATAGATAGATGGATCGATAGATAGATAGATGGATAGACTAATGCATAATCTTTGGATTTGAAACATATAATTGAGTAAATGCACAACTTCAGGATTACAAACCTGGTTCATCAAATGAAACAATGCTACAGAGAGAATCAGTTCAAATACAAATTCACTGCAATGCTGTACAGTGGCGGCTGGTGAAAAATGTTTTTGGTGGCCACACTCAGTTTTTATCCAAGACCAAGGAGATGGATGTGGACTTCAGAAGGAACAAGCCCCACCCCCAATCTATTGCCATCAGGGGGGTCGACGTGGAGATGGCCAAGACCCACGGGTACCTGGGGCTACAGTTGGATGATAGGCTGGACTGGTCTTCAAACATGGATACCATCTGCAGGAAGGGACAGAGCCGTCTGTACTTCCTGAGGAAGCTGGGGTCCTTCAACATCTGTAGAAAGCTGCTGCAGATGTTTTACCAGTCTGTGGTGGCCAGTGTCCTCTTTTATGCTGTGGTGTGCTGTGGAGGAAGCAGCAAGAAGAGGGATGCAATACGACTGGACAGACTGAGGAAGGCTGGCTCTGTGGTCAGAGCAGAGCTAGACTCTCTTGTCATGGTGACAGAGAGAAAGACCCTAAAAAGAAAGCCATCATGGACAACACCCACCATCCCCTGCATAGCACTATCTCTAGACGTAGAAGTTTGATCAGTGGGAGACTGCTGTCATAACCCTGTTCCACAGACTGACTCAGGAACTCTTTTGTCCCCCTGGCCATGTGTCTGTACAACAGCACACGGTAATGGCAGGGGGAAGGCACACAGTGACTCTGGACTTATCTCCCCTTTTCATTCCACATCTGCACAGCTGACCCTGGAGTCAGCCTCTAGTTGGACACTTAAATGCTCACCTCTATTATTTAAATGGCACCTTAATGTCTGCACTGTCTGCTTTTAAAAAGTTTGCAATATCTGTCTTCCACAACTTCAGAATAGATTTTTTCTTTAAATGCTGGACACTTTTAATGCTCACCTTTATTGTCTAAATAAGACCTTAATGTCTGCACTGTCTGCTTTTAAAAAAGTTTGAAATATCTGTTTTCCACAACTTCAGATTCTCGGCTATAGGTTCAGATTTAATTTGATGTAAAAACTTATTTCACAATTTGTCCATGCATGGGTTATGTATACTTTCGGTTAAAGTCTATTTTTCTCTTTCTTTTTCTCAATTTTTATGTGGGTGTGTGGGAGGGAGTTTTGGTTTTGGCCGCAGGCCATTTGTAATTGTGTTATTGTGTCACATACCATGTCTTGTATGTCTTTGTAACCTGCTAGTGGATACTGTGAATTTCCCTAGGGATCAATAAAGTATCTATCTATTTATCTATCTATCTATCTATCTATCTATCTATCTATCTATCTATCTATCTATCTATCTATCTATCTGTCTATTTATCTATTTATCTAATCCACCATTCCTTAACCATTTGACACAGACTGCAGGACTCAAGTGTTTTAAGAAAAATATGTTATTATTAATACAAAGCAAACAAACAAAAAACACAATAAGCGACAGATTATTGCTCACACGAATATTTCAAAATATTGAACCTCATACTTCTGAAAAGCTTGATTGACCTAAGATATGTGCAAGTGGACCATACATGCATGTGTACCAAAAAACGAATACATACATAAGGGGGACATGTATGCATGTAAAAGCTATCAGAGAGTTTTACGCCATTCAGAATACCATCTTTAAGAACGGACAGCATGCAGTCACTGAGCTCGTTTTGCTTAGTCTTCGAGGCCTGTTACGCTGCATTATGTGATAACGCATCATTATGTAATAATGGAATAAATTTTCACTTTATTTTGTAATAACGCCGCATTTTGTAATGATCTGACGCATTTTTTAATAAAATCTTTGAACGCAATATGTAATAAATTTTCCCGCATTATATAATAATCTCTTACATATTGCGTCGATTATTACGAAATGCGGGTGTTGCACTTTTTTTCTCTAGGAAATATAAGAATTTAGTGCATTATGTAATAAACCACCAAAACTGATGTCTTTCTTAGAAAAAAACAACAACTGACCTTCAGAATTACATTGACTATCAGCATTCCAGCATGAATCGTAAACATAAATTGATTTTAAAAAGTAGCAAGCTCATTCACTGGTCTGAATTCATAGAGATTGTGTTTGAGAGTTCACAGAGACCAAATTGCTCCAAATAAGTTTTAATGGTATGACTATCATATGAAGTTCGTCCGATCCGATGAAACGCTTTAATCGGACGAACTTCCACAGCCATCAAATTAGTTAATTTAGCGAGTCTTTCGTGTGGCGTTTACAGGATTTTAGTGTATTCATAGCATAACAGCGCCAACTGTTGGTAATATAGCGTAACGGCCGAATGCAGTTATACTGCAGGATGGAGAGCATGCCAGTTGGCAATATACGTCGGTACTGATAAGCACGTCGCTGTGAGCCGAGGCCTCGAGTGGAGGGAGCAGGCGTGAATCCATGAATCCACCTGGATAGTCTCAGTGTCAATGACATATTTATACTGTCATTGACATTTCATGCTGGCTGTGGAAGTTTGTCCGATCCAAGCGTTTGGTTGGAGGTTGCAGCGTTATGTCCAGTTGTGGGTCCATCCAGCTGAAACTTCCCAAATGTATTTATGGGAAATACTATTCACAAGTGCAAATGGTCTGGAATTACCGAAGATGCAGCATTTCTAAAGGAAAGTGAAACATCAAATGAGGGCGTCAGAAAGAATTCATGAAAAAATAGCAAAAGGATCTGGACATTGTTAAAGACCTAAATATGTGTGGGTAGCACTAATGAGTCCTAGCTTTTATGAACTCAGCTGGCTCACAATTCATTCTACAAAACAGTTACAGAAACAATTAATTTTCTGGTGAGAGAGAGAGAGAGAGAGAGAGAGAGAGAGAGAGAGATAACGCTGGCAGGCAGATTAAGCTGGTTAACCAGATGAATAAAAAGTTTTCTTTGTAGGTTACAGAAAAGGTTGTCAATGCTCTTCTGTAGACTATTTTTCCATAAACATACATATAGGTTGTTTAACATATTATGTAACTACAAATAAAGACAAGAGTTAGTTACAAACCAAAATGTTTTTGTTTTGTCTGCCTTCATGTTTATTTGCATAATATATTACAGACTGCATATTTGCATCTCTTCCAACATTTCATTGCACTGATGATATTCATACCATTAAAACTTATTTAGAGCAATTTTTGTCTCTGTGAACTCTCAAACACAATCTCTATGAATTCAGACCAATGAATGAGCTTGCTACTTTTTAAAATCAATTTATGTTTTCGATTCATGCTGGAATGCTGATAGTCAATGTATTTCTGAAGGTAAGTTGTTTTTCTTCTAGTTAAGACATCAGTTTTGGTGGTTTATTACATAATGCACTAAATTCTTCCATTTCCTAGAGAAAAAAAGTGCAACACCCGCATTTCGTAATAATCGACGCAATATGTGGGAGATTTTTACATAATGCGGGAAAATTTATTTCATATTGCGTTCAAGAGTTTGATTACAAAATGTGTCAGATTATTACAAAATGCGACGTTATTACAAAATAAAGTGAAAATTTATTCCATTATTACATAATGCGGCGTTATTACTTAATGCGGCGTAAGACACCTTAATGTCTGCACTGTCTGCTTTTAAAAAGTTTGCAATATGTCTTCCACAACTTCAGAATAGATATTTTCTTTAAATGCTGGACACTTTTAATGCTCACCTTTATTGTCTAAATAAGACCTTAATGTCTGCACTGACTGCTTTTAAAAAAGTTTGAAATATCTGTCTTCCACAACTTCAGATTCTCGGCTATAGGTTCAGATTTAATTTGATGTAAAAACTTATTACACAATTTGTCCATGCATGGGTTATGTATACTTTCGGTTAAAGTCTATTTTTCTCTTTCTTTTTCTCAATTTTTATGTGGGTGTGTGGGAGGGAGTTTTGGTTTTGGCCGCGGGCCATTTGTAATTGTGTTATTGTGTCACATACCATGTCTTGTATGTTTTTGTAACCTGCTAGTGGATACTGTGAATTTCCCTAGGGATCAATAAAGTATCTATCTATCTATCTATCTATCTATCCATCCATCTATTTATCTAATCATATCTTATTCCTTAACCATTTGACACAGACTGCAGGACTCAAGTGTTTTAAGAAAAATATGTTATTATTAATACAAAGCAAACAAACAAAAAACACAACAAGCGACAGATTATTGCTCACACAAATACTTTAAAATATTCAACTACATACTTCTGAAAAGCTTTGATTGACCCAACATATGTGCAAGTGGACCATACATGCATGTGTACCAAAAAATACATACATACACAAGGGGGACATGTTTGCATGTAAAAGCTATCAGAGAGTTTTACTCCATTCAGAATATCATCTTTAAGAACTGACAGCATGCCGTCACAGAGTTCGTTTTGCTTCGTCCTCGAGGCCCCTTTAACAAACAGTCACTGTCTTCAGACGTTCCTCCAGAGCACTGCCCAGTGAAGCAGGACATTTTACTTAACTCCTGAAAACGCCATGGCTGTAGAGGAATCCGCCTCATTGTGACGAACATTTTATTATGACGGGAGGGGATCGCATTCACTCCCAGAAAGATGACCCGGTTGGCTGTGGTAATTTGACTCTTGACCTGAACAAAAATACTCAAACTAAAAGCAGAAAGCGCGTTTCACAGATGAACAAAGGTCAAATCCACGGGCGTGACTTAAAACTGTCTCCAACAATATGTTCCCCCACTTCAACGGAAGAAAATCATATCAGCCAGTCATCGAGGTCGTGATGCAAAATGGCAGTCACAAGTGTGTGTGTGTCAATGTTTTGGTTCACTCGTCTTGCCAGTCAATGACTGAGCCTCATTTTCTTTTGAATACGAATAGAGGCGTGGTTACAACTTCAATTTTTTTAAGTCATAGCAGCGTAAAAATATTGTTGCATTCAGATTGGCACCGAATTCCGTTATGTACACTTGAGATCCCTTAGTACTGTTAAAAAAAAAACTTTGAAGCTTTGTAGTTGGATTTTTAAGTGGAGATAAAATCGGGGCTCACAGTGTATTTTTCGGTAAAACAGCCATTAACGGTCCTCTACAACACCATCAGTCACTCGACAACAGAGGGCGAGCTAGAGCACGCTATCTGGAGCCAGGGCATTTTACAAACGAAGGAACAGTGGCGGCAGTGTCTTTGAACATAAAAGTGGAGCGACAGAGCGAAAGGAAAAAGAACGAAGAGAAATATCAGACTGCACGGACTGGACACATTTTTGATCGTTGTGGAGATGAACCCGACGTTGTTGGCAGCAATTCAGGCGCGCTAATACCGGCAGCACAGTCAGGGAGCCAGATTTACAGGTAGCAATCGTAACAACCACGACACTACTACGGTATAACCAATGTCTGAGCAAGTTATTAACTGTTAATTATATTTTAATTGTAGAAGCCCAGTAGCTCATAATCCCCTCGTTTTCTGTTGGATGTAAAGCGATGATATTAGGGACTCATCAGTTACTAGCTGCTCTAGGGCAGGCTCAGAGCCAGAGCTAGCTTGCCTTCTTACGCTGCAGGTGACATGCATGCGCATACAGCAATCTGCTGAACATGGGAACCCTTCTCCGAAGGATTTTCCGATTGACCCAGCAGTAGTGTCTACATTTAGTGAAATTTGAACCGCTATTCTTTTATTTATTTTTGACTCTTCTCCTCATCTGCAGCCCCCTGAGCTCCCAGGCTCCCAGTCAAAACGGATGAGAAACCACCCGAGGAGCATGGTGGGACAGGAGGGACCGAGTGGACTTGACAAGTTGTCCATGGAGAATGACAGAGCAAAGAAAATGGACATGCAGCGCATCGTGGACGAGTTGCCCTTCAAATAGTGGTGAGTAGGCCTAATAATGAATAAAGACTTTTTGTTTACGTGTGCAATGGGCCGCTGTGCCAATTTTACTTTATCTTGCACGGGGAAGGGCCTGCATAGCTGGACAACTCAGTTTTAAGAGCATGGCCCAATCGAGCTTTTCTCGGCGAGAAAACGCTTATTTGGCCACTCTTAGAGAAAAGCTTGGATTGATGTGTGATTCCAACACAGTGTTGCTGAGACTAATAGTAAGGTGCTAAACAATGTGCAATTGCCTAGATTTCGTTGACCTGTGTGTTTTAGACATGCATTACGCGTGACAGGTCTCCTTGTGAACAGTGTCAAAACTGGACTTGCACAGATGAATAAAGTGTAATCCAGTTCAGAACAGTAAAATTCTGTGTCCAGCACGCGGAGGGGTGAAAATTAGGACACGGGAAGTGTCTGCATAGCTGGAAAGCTCATTTTAAAAAGCATAGCTAAATCGAGCTTTTTCTCGGCGAGAAAAATGCGAATTTGGCCACTGGGTGAGAGAGGCTTTGATTAATGTGTGATTTCAACACAGTGTTTCTGAGACTAATTCTTTGGTGCTAAACTATGTGCAAATGCCTAGATTTCGTTTACCTGTGTGTTTGTCAGTGCTTTTTGGACATGCATTACGCGTGACAGGTCTCCTTGTGAACAGTGTCAAAACTGGACTTGCACAGATAATTTGAACGAAACTAAGCTAAGAACAGTGACATTTTAATGCCAGCACGCGGAGGAGTGCAGCTTGGGACACGGGGAAGTGTCTGCATAGCTGGAAAGCTCATTTATTAAAAGGATGGCCAAATCGAGCTTTTCTCGGCGAGAAAACGCTTATTTGGCCACTCTTAGAGAAAAGCTTGGATTGATGTGTGATTCCAACACAGTGTTGCTGAGACTAATAGTAAGGTGCTAAACAATGTCCAATTGCCTAGATTTCGTTGACCTGTGTGTTTTTCAGTGCTTTTGGACATGCATTATGCGTGACAGGTCCGTTACGCCGATTTATGTAATAATGCCGCATTAAGTAATAATGTAATAAATTTTCACTTTATTTTGTAATAACGCCGCATTTTGTAATAATCTGACGCATTTTGTAATAAAAGTCTTGAACGCAATATGTAATATTTTTTTCCGAATTATGTAATAATCTATTACATATTGCGTCGATTATTACGAAATGCGGGTGTTGCCCTTTTTTTCTCTAGGAAACTTAAGAATTTAGTGCATTATGTAATAAACCACCAAAACTGATGTCTTACTTAGAAAAAAAACAACTTATCCTCAGAAATACATTGACTATCAGCATTCCAGCATGAATTGAAAACACAAATTGATTTTAAAAAGTAGCAAGCTCATTCATTAGTCAAATCTAAGTCAAATATAACTGAATCCATAGAGATTGTGTTTGAGAGTTCACAGACACAAAAAATGCTCTAAATAAGTTTTAATGGTAATGAATGTCATCAGTGCAATGAAATGTTGGAAGACATGCAAATACGCAATCTGTAATATATTATGCAAATCCATGAAGGCAGACAGAGAGTAAAGATTTTTATTTCTCCACAGCCTCACCAGAGCAGCTTGTTGCACTTTTGTACGTTCGTTGACAGGAACATTGAACTTCCTGGAACATAGCTTCTTCACTATGACTTCATAGACATCCTTACTCATTGACTGTTGTTGTCCGTATCCAGTGCATATAATCCAGAGGGTACTGGCCACGATTAGCATGAACAGTGGTGCTATCAAAAAATAAGTAAAAGTTAAAATATCAATTGTACACATTACTTTGTTTTATTATACTGTTGTGCAATATTTTAGATTAATGACAAACTTTCAAGAGAGAGGGTAGAGAGCAAGAGAGGATAGCATTGCTGTTCAAGGCTTTCACATCACTTTTTCAGAGAAGATTTTCCCAGGCAAAACATTGTCTTATATTCAGGACAATACGAGCTGAAAATCAATAAACACAAAATCTTGAAAGAGGTTCTGTGTTCATACCTTTCATTATGTTCCTTTCTGTTTATTTTCTTGCTGAAGTGTAAGTTACAGAGGAAGAAATCGTTCCCTTACACTGAAGCCAAAATATCGACCCCTTGTGGCTGGCTGTAGCTCATGCACATTCAGGAAACCAGCCGAATGTGAAATTTAACGAGTCTTTCGTGTGGCGTTTACAGGATTTTAGCGTATTCATAGCAGAACAGCGCCATCTGTTGGTAATATAGCGTAACAGCCGAATGCAGTTATACTGCAGGATGGAGAGCATGCCAGTTGACAATATACGTCGGTACTTATTATAAGCACGTCGTAGTGAGCCAAGATCTCGAGTGGAGGGAGCAGGCGTGAATCAATGAATCCACCTGGATAGTCTCAGTTTCATTGACATATTTATACTGTCATTGACATTTCATGCTGGCTGTGGAAGTTTGTCCGATCCAAGCGTTTGATTGGAGGTTGCAGAGTTATGTCCAGTTGTGGGTCCATCCAGCTGAAACTTCCCAAATGTATTTATGGGAAATACTTTTCACAAGTAAAAATGGTTTTGAATTACCAAAGATGCAGCATTTCTGAAGGAAAGTGAAACAATGAGGGCGCCAGAAAGAATTCATGAAAAAATAGCAAAAGGCTCTGGACATTGTTAAAGACCTAAATATGTGTGGATAGCACTAATGAGTCCTAGCTTTTCTGAACTCAGTTTCCAAATCTATGCCTGGCTCACAATTTATTCTACAAAACAGTTACAGAAATTTAATTTTCTGGAGAGAGAGAGAAAGAGAGACAGAGAGAGAGAGAGAAAGAGAGAGAGAGAGAGAGAGAGAGAACGCTGGCCGCGATTAAGCTGGTCAACCAGACGAATAAAAAGTTTTCTCTGAAGGTGACAGTATAGGTTGTCAACTCTCTTCTGTAGACTATTTTTTCATAAACATACATATAGGTTGTTTAACATATTATGTATCTACAAATAAAGACAAGAGTTGTTACAAACCAAAATGTTTTTGTGTTTTGTCTGCCTTCATGTATATTTGCATAATGTATGACAGACTGCGTATTTGCATGTCTTCCAAAATTTCATTGCACTGATGATATTCATACCATTAAAACTTATTTAGAGCAATTTTTGTCTCTGTGAACTCTCAAACACATTCTCTATGAATTCAGTTATATTTCACTTAGATTTGACTAATGAATGAGCTTGCTCCTTTTTAAAATCAATTTATGTTTTCGATTCATGCTGGAATGCTGATAGTCAATGTATTTCTGAAGATAACTTGTTGTTTTTTCTGAGTAAGACATCAGTTTTAGTGGTTTATTACATAATGCACTAAATTCTTAAGTTTCCTAGAGAAAAAAAGTGCAACACCCGCATTTCGTAATAATAGACGCAATATGTAATAGATTGTTACAAAATGCGGGAAAATTTATTAAATATTGCGTTCAAGACTATTATTACAGAAGCGTCAAATTGTAACAAAATGCGGCGTTATTACAAAATAAAGTGAAAATTGGACTTGCACATAAAATTTCAATTAAACTAAGCTAAGAAAAGTGTAATTTTAATGCCAGCACGAGAAGGAGTGCAAATGTGGACACGGGAAAGTGTCTGCATAGCTGGAAAGCTCAATTTTACAAGGATGGCCAAATCGATGTTTTCTCGGCGAGAAAAGGCTTATTTGGCCAGTCTTAGAAAAAAGCTTGGATTGTGTGTGATTTCAACAAAGTGTTGCTGAGACTAATTCTTTGGTGCTAAACTATGTGCAAATGCCTAGATTTCGTTGACCTGTGTGTTTTTCAGTGCTTTTCGGACATGCATTACGCGTGACAGGTCTCCTTGTGAACAGTGTCAAAAGTGGACTTGCACACATAATTTGAATGAAACTAAGCTAAGAACAGTGAAATTTTAATGCCAGCACGAGAAGGAGTGCAAATGTGGACACGGGGAAGTGTCTGCATAGCTGGAAAGCTCATTTTTACAAGGATGGCTAAATCGATGTTTTCTCGGCGAGAAAAGGCTTATTTGGCCAGTCTTAGAAAAAAGCTTGGATTGATGTGTGATTTCAACACAGTGTTACTGAGACTAATTGTTTGGTTCTAAACTATGTGCAAATGCCTAGATTTCGTTGACCTGTGTGTTTTTCAGTGCTTTTTGAACATGCATTACGCGTGACAGGTCTCCTTGTGAACAGTGTCAAAACTG
>RPOG01002808.1:0-80416 GCA_008086565.1 Thalassoma bifasciatum
GATTAGGTTTAAAGTCAATTTTTGTCATTTCTGAATAACAACGGCATTCAAAATCAGTATGCAAGTTCAGTTAAGTTAGAGTCTGTACAAGGTGGAAAATTTGATTGCAACACCTCTGTAAGTCACAACAGCAAGATTTTATGACTTACCAAACATTGAAAAGTAGGTGTGATCCACTATTTAAATTATGCACTTCCAGGAATGTAAGCTGCAGACAAGGCCATGGCTCACATGACTTTTCATTTACAAACCAAAGGGTAAAACCAGGTCGCAAAAAGGAGGCTAAGTATCACTGTGTCAAACCACTGTGTCCTCCAAGCTGGGCACTTCCTGGTGATAACATTATCTGACAAGTAATCACACACAAAATAGATTAGCACATGTGACTTATCTCAAGATAAAATGCTTTTTTTTCATTGTTTTAAACAGAATTCAGCTTTAAAGTTGTGCATCTACCACTGAGTGGGTTGAGACCACAAACTGTTTGGGAACTGACATTTTAAAACCCAGGAATAATAAAAAAGGTGTTTGTGAAGTCAGTGAAAAACTACAGTGACTTCTTAAAAAACAATATCTGGAGTTTACTTGTGTACAAATACATAGCACCCAACAAAACAGAGGTCACAACTGAGCTGGTTGACTTGTGCTACCAGCGATGATCAAGTAGTATTTGTTTGAAATAGACACATAGACTGTGTGAGGCTTTCAGCACTCCGGCACACCTCTGTTAGGTCTCCAGGGCAGCCTGGGGCTGTGCCCAACAAAGACGGTAATTAGATGAATTGTGAGATGAATGGACAATATCAAAGCTCAAAATCTTGTGTTAATCTTAAGAACTGCATAACTTCAAAATACAGTGTCGAAGACGACATAATTTGTCAAATCATATTTCTAAACATGCATTGCATCACAAGTGTGACACAAACTCTTAGTTCAAATTTACTGTAACCGAAAAACAAAAGATAGAGGGCCACTTATTCAACTATCTATGTTATATTTGAGGAAATGCAGGACACAAATGTGATTTAGAGAATGAGTTGAAACACACTCAAAAAAAGTATGATAGATATTTACATGCTTGCACTGCACTGCCCTCTGACCTCCAGTTGAAATAAAGGTTATATTTACTACATGTCTCTGCTACATTAGTATTTTATGATAAGGTGACAGTGTATATTTCTAGAAACAATATAAGGAAACATTACCAAATCATTTTTCTGTTTTGTCTTGGCTGTTCATTAACGCACCACAGTGTCATTGTTTATGATTAGGGTTAAAACGTGAGGACAAATTGTCTCCGTTCTTCCCTGAATGAAGGAAAAATGCTGAATGATGAATTAGACGCTTTTGACAGTCTCATCCAAGTGGAACGCTAGCTAGCACATAACGTTATGTTTCCTTCGATAATCACGAATAAATTACAAGATTGTCGGTTATTACTTCAACGGGACTGATATTTGGAACTCGTTTTTGTTTACATCGTTACATTATGACCACCAAATGGGCACCACTGCGTTATAAATCCACATACACTTGACCCAAATCTCCATCATCACAGCTAACGTTATAAACAGCCAACACTTCCAGTGTAGCTCCAAAGCTAACGTCGTTAGACTGTAAGGATTAAGCACTGACGTTACTTCACTCATTAAATATACAGCTCAGGAGCGTCTTTTCTATCTTCATATAGTCATTCACACGGAAAATAGAGCTTAGCTCCACATTAATACGAACATCTGCCCAGCGTTTGCCTCTATGCAGCAGGAGGAGGGGGCTAGCATTAGCACCTTTAGCAGCGTTAGCTACCTGCCTCCCCCCCACCGGTGCTTCTGCAGGGGGCAACGCAGTTTCAACACAAGCCACACTTATTGACAAAGCCATCCACACACAGAGCATTGAATTGTGTTTCATGAATGTTTATGTGCCCTTGCAGATGGGCAGAGCCTAGGCACCGTACCTCAGGATGGAGAATAGGGACGCAGCCAGCTTCTTTCTCATATTCCTCCATAGCGCCGGCCATCTTGGTGCTGATGTTCGCTGAGCATTGTGGGAAACAAGAGGCTGTGTGAGGGGGAAACAGGGGAGGAAGGGAGGAGGAGAGAAGCTGTCAAAAACACATATGAAGGACAGGCCACATCACACACAATCAGACAAGAAATCATAATGTAATCCAACAGCAAAACACACAAAATCTATCTATCTATCTATCTATCTATCTATCTATCTATCTATCTATCTATCTATCTATCTATCTATCTATCTATCTATCTATCTATCACCATGCAAAGACAGTAGAAAGACAAGTAAACGGTCAAAGAAAGCAGAATAATTCATTCTCATTTCATTTGGGCTGCATAAGTTCTTATTGTGCTTTTAGATTCTGATAATCATGAATCTTTGGGGACCCTGAAGGGAGAAAAAAAAACAAACTTGGCATGTCCTGCTCCCGACAGAAAAATACATTTTTTCTCTGTCGCTTTGGTGCGTTTCTCACAGCGGCTATTCAGCATTCAAAAGCATAGTTCATTTTGACTGACATGCCATAAGTGATAATGTTATAAAACAGTAAATAGTTGCATAAAAGCAATTGATGCATTTCCCAAAGCATTTGCAATTTATTTTTTGTAAGAATTATAATTCTTATCAGAGAAAAACTGCATGTAAAATAGTTAAATAGCTAATGTACACAAGAAAGCTTGTGGCCACAATGTTATTCATTTCTTTGTAAAGTAGATTCAGTGGTTATACTCCCCTATCACTTTATATGTACAATCATTGCACTCCCAGTGAGCAGAACAAGCCCTGATAAGCTGTGTTTTAACATCAGCTGTGCTCAGATGAAACTTGCGTACCAGCATATGAGCATGTTCTTACGATTTGCTGAACATCATCAGCACTCACATCAGTCATGTGATCAATATTTAACTTTGCAAATAACACTGCGGGAACTAAGGGCATGAAAAGCATTATAAATGACAAAGACAGCCTCATTGACTTTTAATATAAGTAACCTGTGCTTTTGCTAGTGCTGATTTGTTCACTGTGTTATAGAGAAGAAACACAGACGTTGAAACCCTTTTTTATTTACCAGCACAAATGTTTTGTCATGTTTTCTTAACCCACGGGGCATGGGGACACTACACTTACTATCAAGGGTCTAAAAACTTAAATCAAATTTTAGAAAACAGTGTTATAGCATGATTTAAGAGGGACCAGAAAACAGAACAGACATTTGTTACAGTCTTAACTTGAATACACTTTACTTGAAATGTCAATGAGTACTGTTCTAGCTTTTACAGTGTTATATCTTTTTTTCATGGGCAGTTATTATGTATTTTGAATCTATTATTCAAGTTAAAAAGAGTACAGGCCCCTATTTTCGTCCATCTTTTCATTTTTGGAGATGGCAGTTCACCAACATTTAGTTTTCTTGAAGTAAATTTTACAAAGCATCACTGGACATTTCTCCCATAGAACTTAGAATTGAGAAAAACTAAATATTTTTTTTATATTTGTGCAGTTTTGTTATCAATACAAGGACAAAGTTTCTATTGTCGACTTTAATATATGCATAAGAATGAATTATAGCTCCTGCTTTACTTTTGTACTTGAGGGAATTCAGTCTCTACTGTCAACAATCATCTAATTGAAGTATTGTAAAGTCAACATGCAGGCAATTATAATAATTTTTTAGTTTCAAATTCAGTTCAGGGCAAAGAGTATGAATTCATACAGCTACTGTGCAAATATGAACAGTCATTGTGATCATTATAAATAAGCATGCACCTGTAGTACATTATGTACATATCCTTATGTTTGCCATTATGGGTATGTTGCACATTATGTGCCACCAGAAAGAGTCCTTATATTTAATAACATTTGTACCTGAAATGTGAAATATCAAATGGAGTGACTTTTAAAGAAAGTGAATCACAAAATTTTGCACAGATTTCTGGATTTGTTAATACAAAAAGGTTAGTCAGTTGGGCACAAGCTGGGATGAATGTTGGTTTTTAGGAAATTCAAAAATGGGATAAAAATACGGGCAAAAGCAAACTGTAAACCATGGCTCAATCTAAATAGTGTTTATCCGAAAATAAGGAAGTTAAAGGATTCATGTTCATGAGTAGCTATGGTGATAACAGCAACATAACGCCCATGGATTCACCCTTGTGCCTGTAGATGGCCCCCATAACCAAACAAACATTCATCTTCTGCACCACCATCAGCCACTAGATGTCATTCTTCACCCAAGCGTATATTGATGCAGCTGCCAGTCAGAAACAACTGCGATACATTTGTGCAGATACAGCCTTAAAATTTACTGTTTGCAGTATTATCAAGGTAATCTGTAAAATGCTTGGATGTTGATGTTCAGTCACTTAGACCCAATTACAAGTGAAATTCCCCTCAATAACTTTGTAGATTATGCTCCTTACAGCGCATACATTATGTTACGTAATAGCCTATAACCATTTCATATGATAAATATATAAGAGGAAATGCGTTTTATTGAGGTTTTCCTCGAAATTATTGTATTCAACTAAACATAGTGGGTCATAGTTAAAATCGCTGTAATATGAAATGATTTACAGTTATTTATTAATCCGTCGTGCTGTAATGATAGAGACGGTATTTAAATTGTAAACGGAGCTAATCACGTGATTTTGATTTCAACTCCAGTCAGACTAATCAGATGATCACGAGCACGAAAAGGAAGAACTTTGTTATTGGTGAAGTCAACCATCTAATGCCCGTGAACAGGATATTGGATGCAGTTCCTTCAAAATAAAATCAGAAGAGGACAACTTTTGTCAATGGTTTCATTTTGCAGCAATGGAAAAACTATGGTTTCACTTAGCCATGGACAAATAATTATCAGTAATTTATAAAGTATTTAGAACAAAAATAAAGAAAGTGCTGCTAAGAAATTTTGCAGCATATTCCCAAATAATAGAGCTCTAAATATCAATATTGCTGGAGGTTGGCTGGATGCACAATGTTTATTTGTCTCAGGGCGGTGGAATGAGTCTGAATTGCTTTTTCATGCATGCCTTGTTAGTACTTGTGGTTTTAATGGTAGAAAAGACATTACTGAAAAAGATAGTGATGATAATTTCTGTTATAGTTGATCTACAAGAATGTGCGGGCTGTTTAATGATAATGATAAATTTTTATCCTAAAATATAATAATTGTTTACATCCATGAACCCACACACTTTTTGATAACAAAGCAGGAAAAAATAAACAAAAAAACGCTTGATTATTTTCAGGTTGAAAAATTATTTACTTTTATTCATTACCATTAGTTTAAGTAGTTGTGTGTTATTCTTGAGCAATTTTGACAAGCTGCTTTTCTATGTAAAACTTTAAATATCAGTAATGATATCAGCAATACTGGACCTATGTATTTACTTTGTATCAGATCGATAGCAAATTTTGCAGTATTGCACACCGCTGATCAGAGACTTCTTTGGGTCAGAGTTACCAAAGACATTTGTGCTGAAATCATTCTTTTTTTTTTCAAGTCATAAACCCCTTTGTTGTGTTCCTGGTCAAAAATTACTGTGAACATATGACATGCATAAGAAGGAAATTATACCTGAAAAATATATTAGATTTTTTTTAACCCTGTGGTGCAAAGTAGTCACTAGATACCTATTTAAAAGTTATTTACTCCTAAATTCAATGGTTCATGCAGTGGAAATTCATATTAACACTTGAGGGAGAAAAAGCTTGTAAACTGTAAATTATTCAGTGTTAAAATGGATGACAGAGAGTTAAAATGTTTTGCAAAAAAAAAAAAAAAAAAAAAAAAAAAAAAAAAAAAAAAAAAAAAAAAAAAAAAAAAAAAAAAAAAAAAAAAAAAAAAAAAAAAAAAAAAAAAAAAAAAGCCAATAAAAAAAAGAAGTCAAATAACAAAAAGGTCACATTTACATTAAGTCCAAACTGTTTTATGTTGAATGCTCAGTTACAAATATTTGAAAAAAAAAAAAACAAAGGAAAACTTTTTTTCATGCCTTAAGAAAAAAAAAAAATCTCAAGGAAAAAATCCTGACACAGACTTTCATAATTTATGCATCAGATGGTTAATGATAAATCCCGAACACACCATGAAGGTTAAATCATAAATACTTGAAAAGCTTGTACCTCGCTCGAGAGTTTATCTTGAAATTATCAACCGGATATTTCAGCTATTTCCGTCTGTTTGTGTATTCACTCAAACCATGACAGAACCGAGCAGGCGGGCGACTGGCTAACAAGTTGACTGAGGATTGATGGTTTACAGTCTGCATAAAGCAAACCGGTAATGTAACGTGGTTCCTCACCATCAACACCTTCATGTTTGATCAACATGATGCCGCTCGGCTGAGTAGGATCTGAGCCATCACGAAGTGAAACAGCAAATCTTGAGAAATAAACATTAAAGCGTCGTCAGCTAACAGTTAGCAGACAGACAAACGTCCCTGAAGAGGACTGACTGAATACATCAAGCCGTGATCCAGGCACACAACCTATCCGGAGACCCATAGCGAAGCAAAGGTAGGTGCCACGCGCACAAATGAAGCACAACATACATTGTTTCTATCTGTAGCTGTTATCAATCACTGCTAGCTTAAGTGCTAATACGCTGTGTGTGTGTGTGTGTTGACAGCCGTGACTCTGCAGTCGGGCAGTGCGTACTATTATGTAATAAAGTGGCGCTATCATTAGCTGTGGTCGAGCTGCTTCTCCATCACCATGTCTCCTTTGCATCTTTGCTATTGTTCCATCTTCAGTGCTGTCATTTCGAGGAATAGGTGTCATTTATTTACAAGTGTGTAACGTTACCCTGTTTGCAACCTGGTATGGAGAACGCTGTGTGCTTTGCAGAGAAGTGGTGAGATGAAAAGGGCTTTTTAACCTGGCAACATCACTCTTTATGGAGGATTTATTTAGAAGCAATGAATTAAAAGCGCCGAGTGGGAAACTATTGATCCTGTAATATATCTAAACTCAGTGAACAACACCATAAATATTGCAACAGTTGTGTTGTGTTCAGTACACATTAATGCCCACAATTGTGGCAGGAAGCAGATGTTAGAGGAAGTGATGAACAGCTACTGAACATTAACAGGATGATCAATGAAGTAGGTACATTGAAGCCAGAAGAGTCTTTTCTTGTCGCTTTGGAGTCCAAAAATAAAACCGACATATACTGGAGCTTTCAAGTCTGTTTGGCTGTAGTGTTTTCTTTTGCTACTGTTGAAAATTGTGTCCTATTTGAGGAAAAGCAATGTGGTTAAAGATTGAAGTTGGTGCATTATCAAGTAGGGCTGAACGATATGGACAAAACTTCATATCTCTGTATTAAAGCCAGTTATCTAGATGTTGATAGGATACATTATGACTCTGGGTTTACTGAAAACTAACTGGTTTTCAGAAAGTAAAAGCATGATATCAAAACAGGATGTGGAAAGTTTGGTTGATGGATTAGAGCTCACTGTCAGACATCAGCATTAACAGAAAGTCACCCGTAATCATGCGATTGTCTGAGCTTTAAATGTAGGGTGAGGTGGGAAAATCTACATTATTGATATCTGCAATATTGGGGTATGGATATCTTGAATTTTCATATCTAGATAGTGATACGATAACGATATACCAGGGTTCCCACACTTCCTGGAAAACTTGGAAAACCTGAAAAATGATTGATCTGTTTTCCAGAAAACATGGAAAATGAGAAAAAAGTAACATGTCCGAAGCAACAGTTTAATTATCCTGGAATATTGTGGATTATTTATCATCTCTCTACCTTGTGAGCAAATGCAAATGGGTTAAAAGTTATGCACATGTATGTCTGTTGTAACCTTATCTTCTGGACAACATTAAGGAAAAGTTGAGTTGGGAATTGCCCATTTTGACTTTTGTAACTCTATTTTGTTATGCTCATGAAGTGTTACACTGCAATCTGTGGTACATGCGGTATTTTGTGGTACATGTATCATGATTATTTTTCATAGATAAGTTATAGCCATAGACTGCATCCAAAACACATCCAAAGCATGAGGGGAACAAGTAGGGTATTAGTGTGTGACATGATAATTTGTCTCTGTAGGAGCTGAAAAAGTCCTGGAAAATAATTTCAAGGAAAGAGTGGGAACCCTGATTTATAATCCTCATTCATGGAGGACTGTAAGCATCCCTGTGCAAAGTAGTTTTTTGTTGCTTCCTGCATTCAGACCTGATAACTTAATTGTGAGAGGGTGTCATGTCATGTGGTCTTTACTCAGGTTATTTCCTAGATATACTCCTGCTTTATCTACATGTTACTCGCTGTCCTCAAACACATGATCCTCCTCACAGTATTGCGTGTCTGCAGCCTCCCCAGCCTCGGTGCTCTGTTACCACTTTCACTGAGCAGGAGCAGAAACAGGAGACCGACCAGCTCTAAGAACCATTCCTAATTGTGTGAGACAACTGATGCATCCGGCACATGCAGGCCTGTTATCAGATATCTGATACCGCGCTGTCGAGTTCTCCACATGAGCTTTGAATGCAGTAACTACAGAAAGAAGAACCCTAACACTGTTTTGTCTTTTCTTTTGGTATTCAAGACCTCAAACACAAGCTGTTCTAATTTTCTTGTGGGAGATTAAGCATGAAGATAAGGCAGATACTGTGATGATGTGATGTAATATGACAAAATACAGTTTTTGTACTGGATGTTCTATGGTTGTTTAGGGTAGCTGTTTTCATGTGTTTCTTTGACTGAATTCACCAGGCAAGAAAAAAAAACCCCAGCACCTTCAAGGCTGTTATTTAGTGTCACAGTGTGATTAGCCTATTTCTTTGCCTTTTAGCTGCGTAGTTCTTACAGTTCAGCCACAAATTCATCTTGTACGTCATGTATTTGAACAATTGACAGTATAATAACTGGTAAGTGTAGTTTTGTCTCTTTCTGAAACAGAGTTGTAAAGCAAAACAGCTGGTGCAGCCATATTGGAATGGAGTAGTTGATGACGGCTGTAGGGCACATGTCAAACGTGAGCTGAGCTATGCCTGTGATTGGGCAAGCTCTTAATATTAACATCTTCTGAACTGCTGAGTAAGAAAAAAAGTTGACCTGCATGTACAGTGCGTGCTGTTAGCAAAATTTGCAATCCAGATGGGGGAGACTTTTTGTACCAGGGTGTGAACATGCTTTTTTCTGCTTTTTTTGGCTCAGTTTGTACATGACTCTCGGTACGTCTGTAGTCAACCTCAAGCGCACACTCAACTAACAGCAGATTTTAGCACTTTGTATTTTAAATGACCCAAAATCTATCCTTTTGATATTTTTCATAATTTAAACACTGTTAGATAAACACTAGAGAAAGACAGCTATACATGACATCTCCTCAGTAAGGTAGGTATTATAGTTACACAAAGTCAACCACAGGTTATGGACCTCGGTGTTAACTGATCAATTTAGTTCTTGTACCAGTGCCAACCTGTGCCAGCTCTAGCATATCCTGCATTTTCATGTTTTCCATCCTCTGCCTGTTTGCATATCAATCCCAGACTTTTCGTTCCCAACTTTTGCCGAGGTGAGTCGCACAACCCAGGGTCACAAGCAACCTGCTAATTTGCCAACCAAATGTAGTTTCCATTCTGCCCTCCTGGAACCACAGCTTTTCTCCTGTGCTGTTGGACATCTTCATTTGAATGAAGAATCTACTTTGAGGACAGCAGTGTTGTATAAATATTGACTGAAAAACAGCTATAGTTGATTTTGTTTTGGGATGTGTGCACAGCAATAGAGAAGGCAGCTGCAATAGTGTTTTAAAGTGCAACACTGTTAGAGTTGGTTCATTTTTGCTGTTAACATTTGTCAGTTGCTTTAAATTGTCTGTAAATGTGAAATATTATGTATAGCTCCAAAAACAAAGCAGCATTACCGAACATATTACTTTGTACATTATGAAAAATGAACCCCTTCATCTTTGTGAATCCATAAATAAAGTCTGCCTTATTTTTTAGTTGCAACTGTTCTGAATAGATATAGACAAGCCTTCTGCTCCAGTTAGTCTCTAAAGCTCTAAATCTTTCATTTATGTTAAGAGTATTTTTTTCTACTCAAAAACAGAAATCTCACAAAGGTTGTCTCTAGTCATCATGTGAAATGAACAATTTACATTCTGCTTTGACAAAGTGAAGACTAAGCAGTTGAACATAAAATTTGAACTCAACAATCAAGCAAATTTGCAATTCCCCTTTCTTGTAACCTTTCAGACAGGCTTTTTGAAAAGTGATGGAAAATAGGGATTCAGGGATATTTACCTTGAGGTCCTGAGTTATGTTAATGAGGATCAGTAATTATGTGGAGTGCCGACAACAGGTTTCAAGAGAGAGACCCTTGCTTTTGTTACTCCCCATTTAGAGAGACCTTGTCTGCAACAGAGTGCTTTGATGCCGTATTTCAGCCTCATAAATAAATCTGTGGTGCTATAAATTAATCTATTCAAAGATTAGATGCATACTTAAAACTGGAAAAAGAAGTCTGTCAGGGTGGAGTCTCATTTAGCTGTCATTTATGGTTAATTGTTTTGTGTTTGTTTGCACATGCATGGAAACTCGGACACTGTTGATGACATAATAAGAGTGAAAATATGTAAAGCAGGTCCATTATTTTGAAGTCTTTAAAATGTAGAGCTCTTTGTCAACATCACTCTATTCTTATTCATACTCTACTTTAACACCCATCTGTTCATGTTCACTGCTCCCTCTCTGTCAGTCACTCAACCACTCACGCTGTACGTCGCTCTGCCTGGCCCTGATAACGGCAGGCGAGACGACAAAGCACCTAGAAGGAGCACTTATTGTGTGAGCTGTTGCATGTAATGTGGTAAAATATATGATTGGGTGCTCATTTGAATCTATCAGTGTTTATTAATGTGACTGTGCATAGACAGGCTATATAAACATATCTGTAAGGCACAAATAAATGGCGATATGAAACTATACCTTGTGATGTGAATATTGTGCACATGCATATCAGGATGTTGATACCAAAGTAATAAATTGTGAAGCCCTAATTGTAACATTGTTTGTATCCCACCATATCATGTAGTATATTGCAAGTTAAGAGTATAAATACAGCTGGATTTAATTGTAGAACATATGACCATGTTGAAGGAGACATGCTTGCTTATAAATGAGACCAGACAGTAGATAATTAATGACTTTTTTCTTTAACTGATAAGTGATGACCCACTATAAAATACACTCACAGCTGTAAAATGCACTCCTAAAGAACCTCACAGCATCCCTGTCATGATGTCATGAAACAACCTCCTCACTTCCAGTATCTCACTGAGCAAATTTTCACCCGCTGGTCTAAAACAGCTTCTTCCCCCCCCTGCCTACAGACTGTAACACTGTGAGAGGATATAACAAATTTTGAAGCCAGTGCATCAGCCCTCTGTAATCTCCCCAGCTGGGGCGGTCAGGCCACTGGCTGCAGTTTGGCTGATTGGATGCATTTGCTTTGACAAATGCCAGATGTGCTCCAACTGAGAAAGTAGCATCTAACAACTCGTTTGAGTGCAACAGCAGCCCACAAATCAGGATACACCCTGGTCCACTTGGTTGCTTTATTACTCCACATGAAAGGTTAGCTGAGGCTTAACCAATGAATACTGCTGTTTTTTATTACATTGAGACTATATTATTGTGTGCCTTTCATTTTATTGTGTCTGCCCTCATTTTTTCTAGAAGCTTGGCTACCCTTGGCTCCAACACATCAAACAGACTGAGCAAACATTTAATTTGCACCTGTCTCCGGTGATGAAAGGGTTTAGTTAAGCTTGGTTTCTTGTGTTAGTCTTGCACCACGTTCATCACTGAGCAGGATTTGTTGTTTGATAGGACAGCGTTGGCGTGTCGAGCCCTTTATGAGCAGCTCAGTCCATTAGTTTCAGTGTCAGTCCTCGTCAAGCCACCAGTGGAAAATTTCAGGAAACTTATTGCTCTCAAAAACTCTAAATTATCTTATTATCAAAACAAGATCTGCTATGACTGTTATAATGCACAGAATGGAAACGTGTGGAATGTGATTGCACTATTGATTTATATTTTCTACTTTTATTCCTTCAGCGGACTCAACCTGAGAGAAAATTGAGACCTCAATCATGTCACACCTGCGTCTTCATAGAAGTGGAGATTCAAGGCCACAAGCTTTGATGTCTCCTTTCCTCTTGACACTGAAACGTGGTACTCTGATTGATGTCTGCAAAGGGAACACCCGATGAGATTGATCAATCGATCACTGTCTGAGCTGCAGCAGACAGATCCTGACATATTTTTTCCATCTTATTCAAGGGGCTAGCAGAGGACGAATTGATAACCTGATCATCTGATGTGTGTCTTTGTGCCATGCCTCGTTTTCCAGAGCCAAAGTAAACTGCAGCAGTTCTTAACAAAAATACAGGTTCCTTAACTGCTATGGAATTATAGTTGAAGCAAAGCCAGCCACAAGGCCACAAGCTGGAAAAAGATGTAACGTAATCATGTTACTTATAAGACAGAAAACGTGCTCTGGCTGCTCTCAGACAGCAAATGCCTAAATGCACTTTTACTGACAAACTGCCCAAAAAATGTAGAATACCTCTATTTTTCTTTTTGCTTATATTTGTGGCATAAGAGAAATGTATGTTTGTGCAATGAGCTATGTCGCTGTTTCTTACTGGAGCATGTTGTGAGGCATTTTTATGGTGATGTTATAGAGGATTTTCACAGTGTTTTACATAACTGCACTGGTTTAAAAAGCTAGTTTGTTATCTTGGAGAATCTTCAGGTATTTTTGCATTATCTCCAAAAAGCTGGGTAAGGGCTCCTCTTTTGGAATTTTCAGAATATAGTCACCCAAGTGTAAATGTTAACTTAGTGTTTAATATCTTGTGCCAGTATAGTGTTGATTTTTTTCGATTTCTGAGCTGTAAGGCTGTCCTGCTTAGTGTCATTGGGACTGTTACTTCATTATTGGTGGTTCGCACCATGGTCGCCTGTGAAATTGCACTCCCAGGGAAAAAAAAGAAAGAAAAAAAATTATGAACCAGCTCTACAAGTGATGCAAGTGCGCTTCTGATGTGCAACAAAGCCGAGTTTATACTTGCCTTTGGAATGGAATAGAAATAATCTGAAATGGTGAAAGTGAGAGTGCCAGGAGGGGACGTTCCCTGTAACCGTTTTTTTCTACTTTAGAGTCAGTGCCGATTGGACAAAATTAATTTTTTTCTTAGAAGTTGACAAGTTAACAAGATTGAACCATTAATGAAAAGAGAGAAGCATGGCACTCTAACTAAAATAATGTGAAAGTCAATTTAGTGAAACAGTTCAACTCTTGTAACGGTGAAAAACATTAGCTAGTTAATCTGGTTAAAGAATCCTCATAACTGCATGTTCCTATGCACTGGTGGAGACCTTCTCTCCGGGCCTTGCCATCTCACAGGAAACTTGCTTTGCTGCATAATTGTCATTACAACAATTTGACCTGCAGAAGAAACCACTTCCTAAATAAAAGTCATTGTGTCAAAGCTCAGAAGCTGAGTCACATAAACTGAGCGCGACCTGTAGCTGTAGCCTTTGACCGCACCTAGAATTGTCCTGAGGGCTTTGCAGCAGAGCCAGGGAATACTTCCAACAGGAGACACATACCAATTGTCCTGAATGTAACATTTTCAGATTGTGCAGATTCAAACACAGACATTATTTTTTGTACTCAGTAGAATCACAGAACCTCCAACAAACCTTGCTAATGATTTATCATCTGACACATACACCTTGGGATAAAGTGTGTGAGAGCTTTTAAATGTGAGAATATTAATTCACTCTTTCAGACTCAGGAGTCAAATGCACAGATGTAGCTTTTTGATGGGCTTTCTTCAGGCAGAGCACTGTTGATGTTTTTCTGTCACTGACACAAACTCATATACCAATGGACAGTGTTTAATATTGCATCCCCTGGGTCTGTGGACTACTGTTTTAACACCTCAAATGTGAAATATTAGGGTTGCTATATCACAGGGCTTCACCTGTCAACCTGCTTCTGATCAGAGTCAGAGAACTGTCATGACATGAAAAAGTTTTGAACTACCTACAGGAGAGTTATCCAAGACAGTTTTTGACACAGTCATTTTGTTCAGGAATGAAACATAATGAGTAGATGTCCTGAGACACTCTGATCCCACTGAGTACTCATTCATCTGAGACAGGTAACACTCTGCTCCTTTGGGACTGGAGGACTGCAGTACATTAAAAGACCATTTAGTCATTTTCTCCATCCTTAATATCCTTTCGGGATGGATGGGAACTCAAATATTAGAACCTCAAGATGTGAGCATGTGGTTAAAAAGTTTGACCTGCTGTGAGACTGAACAAAAGGCAAGAAGTTGCATGGATCCAGTAAAAATGCTGTAGGGGCGTCAGAAAACACAATAAGCTCAAATAAGTTGAAGTCTTTGGTATTAATAAGAAATACACAAAGAGATAACTCCAGGAACATGTTGCAGAACTTCTGCTTTTCTTGAATGGACCCATGGGAGGTTGACTCTCCTCTGAAACAGCCCTCAAGTGGTTAATTGTGGAACTACATTTCAGTAATGGTGTTATTTTCTATCCTTATACATTACTGCATCATCATACCAGAGAGTAACCCTCATCTGTTATCATCAAAATAATGGGACTTGCTTGTGACGGATGATTATGCTGCCGTCACACTGTTGGTAGAGGTCTTCCAAACTCACAGATATAGCTGTTATGATTCCTCCAGGCAGTGTAGAGGCCTGAGGGGAAAGTGGCAGAGGCTGTGATGCAAGATCCCTCTGTCATCTTATTTTTTCCTCACAAAAAATCCACTCAGCATGTCACGCATCTCAACTTGCAGATCTCCACAGAATCCAGAAACAGGTGACTGGGGCCAGTCAAGGTGGAGGAAGCTGACATTTCGCTCTGGTTAAGTAGTCTCTCTTGTTACCCCCCGAGCTACAAGCACTCTTGCGGCATAGGTCACTGACGTGGTTGGATAATATCTCTGATTCTTTAGAAGTGGTTGGAAATCAAAAGAAAAAGTCAGTACAGAGGTTAATGAAACAAATGTGATGTGTCTAGAAATCTGTTTATCAAAGACTGCATGATTGTGACTTGATTCAAGCAAAACTTTGATTTGGAGATGTGTTGTTTAGGATAACTTTTCCTTTTATCCGTCTCATCTCCCATTTGTGGCGTTCATATCAGTATTTTATTGTCTTGCATGACTCCTTTTACCTTATCAGTGTGCAGATATGTTATCTTTGCAGACCTGTCTCTCCTCCTTCTGTTCAGGTTGGGCAGGCTTTATTGAGTAACTATGCCTGGATTGGGGCTGATAATTGCTGTTATTTGTGGAGAAGAATGCCTCAACAAAAAGGTTTTTACTTCAGGTATTGTTGGAGAATTAAGCCTTTGGCTGTGCTCTGCCCTCTACCTTGCTTTAAACTCTGAGTGTGTGACCCAGTTGCTGCAAACTGACTCCTCATCACAAGTTTTAGCTCTTTGTCGCTGTCTTCATCGTGTTAATCCCCTTGAAAATGACTTTTCATTGCGGTTGTGTAATCTCCTCACATGGGCAGACTTATTCTTCATCTAACAAGGTCAGATGAGCTCCCCCAGTCTCTTTTTCTAAAGCTCATTATTTAGCCAGCAATGTTTTGTTAGATCTAGGAAATTGCTGAAAGGGAACTAAAAAGGGGAACCAAAAGCTGAACACAAAATGAAACCCCAAATATACAACTGAAACTTTGGGGTTTAAAATAAGATAGAAGGTGATACTTGATCACTAGGAGGAAATTTTTGAGTCTCAGATTTTATTTGCATTTGTCTTTTAGGAGCTTGAAATTGCGATGTGACATTTTGTATGTGTATGAGAGAATTTCTACAAGACTCTCGTCTTTTGACAAAGATCCAAATTTGAAATTGTAAACTGGAAAAAATAGATTACATATAAAATAATGTTAAAATCAAAATTCAGACTGTATGTCCATTGCCAACACGAGCCAGGACAGGTTAATGCTGAAATTATATAAGGATTAAATAGAGGCTATAATACTCTTCAATCTGAAAGTAAACAAGTACAAAAGACCGTGCTCTTATGGAGCACTTTTTGATAAAAGCTACTTTAGCCTTTGCACCCCCCCCCCCAGGAACAGAGACAATTGGGTAAGAGTCTGTTATCATTTCAGGGCAAGTCGAGGATAATTCAGCTGAATGGAATGAAGCAGTAAACTTGAAAAAATATCCCAATATGTATCGCTATATATATCATAACATATATCACAGGAAAATAATATTGCAATATCATTTTTTCCAACATCTTGCACCCACAGTGCATATTATGGCATGCATCTGTCACCTTTAAATCTGAGGTTCTGTGTGTCTGTGCATGTGTGTGAGGGCACAGTCAGGGTGCTGGACTCCATCACATGAAGGTGACCTCCAGCAGGAAATGTTTCTGAGTGAAGCTGTCCTCCTCTGCCGATGCAAACGCGCACAGAAGGAGCTCTCGCCACTGCTCCGACACCGGCAGCCCTGCAGCGCTAGCCTACATTTATAGGAGGAGAAATATGGTGATGTCATCTCTATGTCTCTCTCCCTCCCTCTCTCTCCCTCTCTCTATCTTTCCCTCTCCCTCTCCCTCTCTCAGAGGCTGTGTTGTGAATGTAATGGTGCTTTCTGCTACCAGAGCTTCACGAGGTAGGTCCTTCTGTTCACCTCTCTGTGCGCCTTCTTGCACACGTGCATGCTGCATCACTCCAGCTGTCTCTGAGAGTTTTTCTCTTATCTCTCTGTGATTAAATGAATTTTGTTCCTCTCTCTCTCTCGCTCTCTCTCTCTCTCTGTTAAATAAACATACTCTTAAGGCTCCTTGCGTCTGTTTCCCGCCGTGAATATGTGAAGAAGGCTCCGGTAGATGCTAATACATTTAAGTCACATCACACGCTCAGCTTGATGATGCGTCCTGATATCCGGCTAGAAACTCCATGTCTGTTGGTGTCAGACTGCAGATAGCTTTTGAAATCCCAGGCGGAGCCGAAGAGGTGAATCATAGTTGTCCAGCCTCTGACTGCGCTGATCATGTCGATTCGATGACTCCTGTCACTCTGCTCAGCCTTTTCCCCCCAGATGCATGAGGTCATTCTGGGGTCACAGGGACCGCCCACTGCTGCTGTGACCGTTGCACCGTCCTGTGCGTTTGGTAAAACCTTTAAAGAATGAAGGAAACTTAGCCTGCTTGTGCTGGCATTTTCTCTCTTCCCTGTTATGCAAGAGGTACACACACAAACTGACACATATTATTCAACTCGGGCTGTGTGCGTCATACATTTTCTCTGTGTAGCTCTAAACAGGAGCCGGTGCTGACTTCGCTCTGTGATTTTCCTTTCTGTCTCTATAGCAGTGATGGTTTTGAGATTGTTAAAAAGCTGAGCAGCTGCTTTGTTCTTCCTGTGAAGGCGATTGAACACTCTGAGGTCACTATACTCTCCTTGACACCACCAGAGTTCACACCTTCTCATCCCTCTAGTCCTCATCCTCATCAGCATTCCCACCCATGTTGCGCTGATGGATCAGATAAATGGATGTTCATGCGCAATGAGTCACCTTACTGCAATGAAAGGAAATTTGGTTTTAATTTGACAAGGTGACACTTGCCTTCATATTATGGTAAATGAGTATTTTAGGAAAGAAAAATCAAGAATAATCAAAATAATAAGAAAGACAGGAAGACAAACATAACTCTCATTTTGTGATTATAGGGTTTGTTTTCTATCATTTGTGCTGATGTAGCTGCTAGGGTGTGAAAACTAGCTGTAACTGATAAAGTGACTTAACAGACAAGAGGCTATTGATTATTTTTCCAGGTCAAGAAAACATAAGTGTACCAGTGTAGGTTCAGCTGTATTAAATAAACATAACACTGAACAAATAAAATTCTATATCTGCAATGCCTTTATCTAATGCAATTTTTCCCACTTAATGCCAATTTTTAAATCCTGTTTCATGTTTACACACAGATCTCTATTTTAGACTCTCCAGATATGTCCTCTATCCTCCGATGCTTGAACCCTCACCGACCTCTAACCCCTCTTGTTGACTCTCAAGCTGCCTCTTGCTTGCTCTACATCATTAGCATGCTGCTGGCTGATTAACACAATTACATTATTTCTTTTTTTTACATAGACCACATCACATTTACTGTGTTCAAATGAAATGAACCTGGCAATAAAACCCAGTACTGATTCTGATTCTGACTTGGTTAAGCTCTCCTCACATTTTTGAATTGTGATGCTCATGGGCTCATGGATGAACTTGTCATTTTGGTTGCGGAAATTAAATTAATAAGACTTTCCAGCGTTCCAGTCCAGCAAAAACTGGCAGGTTGAAAGTTAGCTTTTGGCAGAAAGGGGATATGCCAATTAGAGAGTAAATCAATAAAAAGTATGGGATGAGTCTCGAGACAGTTTCCACATTGCTGCAAAATACTTCTTGTCAGATTTGTCATAGCCTATGCTTACACAGGGCTTCTGAATCTGATCATGTTTATTGAGGACATTTTTTATAGCCCCTCATTTCAGAAAAACAGATTTATAGATATATGCAGTCAGTTTAGGGGAACTTCCAATGTGCTTAAAGGTGACAAAACATTCAAAATGACTCTGTTTCTGAAAATAGGATTTATTGTGACAGAATTGCTGCAAATATTTTAGTTTTGCATAGATTTATGATTCTCATCTGCAAATCTCATCTGCAAATTGTTTGTATAAATACCAGTTTAAGAACTGACTTACTCTCCTCTCATGCCTAGTTCAAGTATTGTCAACATTTGCCACATTTCCAAACTTGATACATATTCTACCCTCATCACTATTTCTGTCATTTTAGCTGAATGATTACATTTTCAGGTTTTTGTGCGGTAATGAATTCTCTGCACTCTACCAGGGCAATCCTCTAACTCTGCTTACATGGTTGATTAATATTCTTCACTTGCTGACCTACATGGATTAATTCTGTTTGAATAAGTCTCCCCCTGAGCACCAAACTGGGACAGGCACTAGATTACACCAGAGTGACTTCACTGTCCACTCTTTCCTTTTTTTTCTGATTCTTTCATTTCTAGAGAGGTATTCTTGGTAATTCAGTTTATCCTTTATCCCAATCCCTTTTAGTGTCTTACTTAGGCCTCTTACACACAGACTTGGCTTTTAGGATTAGAATATGAGATGTATCTGATTGCAAAGCTCTATGTGGTTAAATGATTTCAAATTGTTGCAGCATAAGATAAAATAATCATACAGCTTTGAGTTATTATAGGGTTGAGATTGATGAGTTAATTAACCAATCAAAAATGGTGGAAACATTTCATTGTCACAGTTTTTCAAAAATTTAATGACAAATTTATTTGGAAAATGAACCGAGATGCTTATGGGTTTATAGGTTAAACGTGCATCTTCTTATATATGCACTATTGGTGACACTACCAAATTTCTAACATGCTTGAAAACCAAATAGCTGAATCTGTGAAGAGGTATTTTTATTTGGCTGACCTGTTCAATAGACTCTGGCGTGACATAAGAGAGCAACAGGTGCCACGCTTCCATGTGTGCTGATGTGCAGTGTGGGGTATTAGACATCCTGCAAGATGAGCAGTTTGTAAGACGTGTTTCTGTGACATCAAAAAGAGAGACTATCATTTTAGAATCATTATCCTGATTTGTGCATGTGCAATGTTCATGTTGCAAGGTATTCAGTACATAGCAATACATTTGAGCCTGTCATTTAAGCTTATGTAGCCTGTCTACACCCTCTCACATTACCAATAGATCTTAATGAGCATCCATTCATATTGTTCACCACAACTCGCACAGTTAGAGCCCTCTTTCAGTGCCCTGTCACCTCACCTGCAGCATCGAGCGGCTGAGAGAGAGGGAGCAGTTAATGTGAGTGGATCATAGGAGGGATTTGGACAGTCTGACAGTTTGCTTATGGTTGATATCACACATGGCGCTTTATTTAACACTTTAGGGGTAAAGGCGTTCAACTTTGCCTGAGAGTTTGTCATCATTTCAGGGAGAATTGAGCAGATCAGACTGAAGCAGTAACTTCAAGAAATATCCCAATATGTATCCCAACATATTGCAGGAAACAAAATATTGCAATATCATTTTTTTCTCAATACAATGCAACCCTATTCAAAGATGATAAGATGAGAGTGATTATTGAACTATTTTTTAATCTACAGGTGTGTCCAGTTTCAGGTATTGGCAGCCCTCTGTATAGTTTTGACAGCGGTTTTATATCAGCATCCTGTCAGTAGCTTTCAGTTTGTGAAGGTGGTTTTGTGGTGAGGGCAGAAGTGAATATGTTTTGCTTTCGTATGTTTTTGTGCTATGCATGTTTGCATTATGCTAATTTCAGAGGACATCAGAAAATATTCACGTCACATCTCAACAGATTCCTGCCGCTCAAAGCGAGCCACTGCAAGGCAACACTTCTTTTCCCAACGTGTGTTTTGAAAAAGAAGCCTCTGCTGTGAGAGACTCTCGTGAGAGATTATGCTAAAAGCTTCATCATCACTTTGCAGGAGTGAAAGCAACAAAAGCTTTGCTCAGACTTATCAGAGTGTCTGACTGTCACTTCAAGGACTACTGCTGAAGGAGAGATTGACTGCTCAGACAACAACATAGAAGTGTGTGCTGTGTGAGTTATCAGGACCAAACAAGCGCTGTTTCAATCTCATCTGTTATCTCTCATCCAGCAGCTACAAACTGTATGTCTCACTTAACTGCAGGTAATCAATTCCCAAACACTCTATGCTGACAGCCATGATGGGCCACTATAGATCCGCCCCTCAGTCTGACAGAAAGCTGCCTCCCCTGTTAAATAGTGACGGCTACCTCACTACAATCAGCTTAGGGTCCTGAATTGATTGCTGTCCTTGTCTGCCCTTGAACCCAGCTCTGCTGTTAATCTGAAAACAATGAAATCAGAGGGTATTTCACTGCCACAGTCGAAACGACTGTGTCCAGCAGTCCAAACAGAAACCTCCTGGTTTGATCTTATTATGCTGAAATAAAGCCATAATGCTTTTATGGGACTTCCTGCGTTATGAAACAAACAAGGTCTTTCGGTGCTATGATTTATCTCATTGAAGTATTTGACACAGCACTCAGGATTGTGCTGTTCTGATGTAAAGCTCATATCAGTGAAACCATACTTTTAATTACACTGGGACAATCATTGCTGCACTACAAAATCAACTAGTGCTAGAGTGCTAGAGCAGCTGTGATTTGTGATGTATATGGCCAAATGTGCGCCTATGTGTTGACAAATGTTACAGCCTCTATGACGCTCATCAGCTACTTTGGCTCTGCAAGATTATGAGCGGTGCTGTAATGACAGTAAACAATAAGTAATGAATCAACAAGATAGTTGTTTCTCTTTAAGCAGCCTGACAGACACACATCCTTTATGGTCTGTATAAACTGCATAATAAGTCTAATGTAAACTAGAAATCCTCTCAGTATAATTTCAAACCCTTTTCTTCCAGTATTCTGTTTTCTATCTAGCACTTTTAAGGAGTTTGCTTTAGATCTTTTCCTAAAACATTTAAAAAGCCAACAGTTTTTTTATTCACAACAGATAAAAGTGCTTAAAGATTGAAGCTGCACTCCAATAAATGTCATTTATGGTTTCAGTCATTAACTACAAACAAGGTCCTGTAGGCCAGATAATTTACAAAAAAAAAAAAAAATCGTTAAAACTTAATTAACCACATTAATAAAATAGCACTTAAAACTAGAGTTAAGACAAGATACGATAAGATACTTTATTCATCCCACCGGGGGAAATTCACAATCACAGCAGCAATGCAAAGCTGCAGCAACAAGCTGCCACTGAGTGGCGCTTAGAAAAATAGAAGTAGAAATTAATGAATTAATTAGTTGGAAAAGTCCACCAGAGAAGACAGCTTGGCCATAATTCTCTTGTCAGCCTCCAACTCTGGACTTCTTTACCAGTCTGTTCAGTCTCACTCTCTTGTTTCCTGTCTGCTCACAGCAGGTGAAATCCTCAAGATATTCATATATTTTCTCTCCAGACATGCAGTGTTCAGTGAAGGATCTATTAAGTAAAACAACTATACTCCAGAGGTTCCTCTCTGTCTTGACTCAGCGGAGAACCCTCTCAGCTGGTGTTTCCGGCTGTGTTTTGGGGACGCTGCCAAGCCACAAGCTCAGGATTCCCCTAGCGTTTGCCCTCTATCTTTGGCAATGATTCATGGCTCTTAACTCCAAGTCTACTGTGTTACTGCTGAGACCTTTTGTAATGTGAGTTGTTGGAGGGGCAGAGTGTCAGTAAAGTGTTGGAGAAAGTGAAGACAATAGATCACTTGCAGAGTAAATTTACCTGTCACTGAGTTGTCGAGTGTTTGTGAAGTGCCCAACACGTTGCACTTACTCAGACTATGGGCTGGAACTGAAATGGCTTGGCTATGCTTTTATTGTGTGTGTGTGTGTGTGTGTGTGTGTGTGTGTGTGTGTGTGTGTGTGTAATATAAGATAAGGAACATAACAAAAACTGCTAACTAACGGGTGTGTTTCTCACCTTTTTTTTTTTTAACACTGCAATTTTCAAGTGCCAACACTGTTTTGATAGTAGGTTAAGACAGAGTATTGAGTATTGAGGTTTTATCGATTCCATTATCGATTCTGCTTAGCAATCTGATTCTTTACCAATGCCTTTATCAATTCCTCCTGTGAATTTCTGTATGCAGAAAGTAGCAATTTTACAGGTTATGTCAGCAAATTGAGTTTTACCTACATAAATATGTAAGTTAGTGGATCCTGGATTTCTGTCAGTGGTACAAATTCAATAATTCTTGTATAAGCAGAGAAGCATATCTGCTTTCTCCAGAGGGATCCTTAGTATCTCCAGCCGTGTAAAAGACCCTCTGTTGAAGATGCTCGGACACACAAAGAGGACCAGAAGAGGCTGGGGTTGCAACACCGCAAGCAGCAACCTGCAAAAATGAAAATCTGACCAAGTGTTTGTCTTATTTTTAGCAAAAACCGACCTCTCAATGGCTATTAATGGATCATTGATTAATTGTTCCAATCAGCCTACGCTAGTATGCTGAAACTTAAGTTTAATTCCAGTTCTGCAGGTCTAATGTGTGTTGTTTTTGCAGAAAAAAGTCACAACTTGTGCAGTTTAAAATGAAAGTACAGCTAAAGGCGATGGATATGTTCCACCTAAAGAGAGAACAAAACTCTGAAAATGCTGGCAAATAGCTAAGAGCTAAGTCAAGACCTAGAGTTGAGATAAAATGTTTTTCCTGCTATGGCTACATCTAACCTCAGAGACACTAGACAGAAAAAGCATCCAACTCAGACGTCACTCTCCTATGAAACATCCCCTGCAGTTTTGAGCCCCCATCCTCCATGTTTTTTCCCCACCTCTGCTGTGTGGCTGCTGCTCTTGGCTGAGTCATGAACTGATTACCAAAGCCAGTATTGAGGAAGAGAGGGGAGCATCTGTCTTGGTGTGATGGGTCCTTGAGAGTCGAGGCCAGATGAAGTGTGTATGCTGGCTGCTTCCAAGAGGCTGTTGGAGCACTGGAGCGTTGCATTAGGAGAATGAGTGGTGGGGATTTAGTGACCTTCTTGTCAGGATGTCTTCCTGTCCTCTGTGTAGTATTCGCACTATTTGTATCTCAAGAGTCCCAAAGCTCTTTCCTTCCTGCCAACACAAAACAGACTTTTTTAGAAACAAATTGCTGCTTCTATCAAAATTCCTCATCGGATTAAAGTTGCTTCAGGAAATGACATCTGTGGGAAACAAATCATTTGGAATTGTGTGTTGTAGTTTCAACTTTAAAGAAACAGCTATTGTATTAAATCCAATAGTTTCAATCACAACATAATACTTGTGCCCTATTCTCTCAGTGTCACTGCAGGAATCAGATTAGCTCGAAGTTCTGCGTGCTTGTGATGTTACACAATAAAATGACTGTTTGATCTTAAATTGTGTCTTATGGATCTGACCAGTACTTTAAGGTTAGATGTCACCACTAATTATTTGTCACTGCAAGTTTATCTGTAGACTCTCAAAACCCTTTTTTTTTTTTTTTTTTTTAGAAAAGTTCATTATAAACATAGTCAGATTTAGTCCCTCTAACCTTTTATTTCAAGCTTTTAAAGCCAACTAGCTTGGTTTTTAACTTGTTTTGTAAGCATCAATAGCTTTGTACATTTCATTTATAGCATAAAACTATATCTTGGAAGCAGACAGCCACTCATATTGTGTAACATTGCAAGCAGCTGAACTGACCAAGCAGAGCACTGGTTTGTACCTGTTCTCAGAACCAAACATTCCCAGAATCCTCAGAACCCCTTCACTCTGAGTTCTTTCATCAGTGCTGCCTGACTCTCATAATTTGACCTGAAAAGTGCCTTTCCATGCCCTCAAGGGCAATTATGGTCCTTTTCCGGGACTCTTAATGGTCTTGGTAAGATTGTCTTTTCTTGTGATCAGATTACTGGTCTCAGTGATGGAGGCAAGTAGAACAAACTGGGTTGTTTATTTTTTCAAGCATTATTTTTTCACTTGAAGCTTTTCTCTTCCTCGTGCAGCTATGTTGCACAATTCAAGTCATTACTGGAAAGCACTGAGTACTTAGAAATATTTCAATGTTCCGGTGTTTAAGCTTTCTAGACTTTTTCCAAGAGAGCAATATCACACTCAGTCAAGTGTGTTAATAAGAACATTTAAATGTTGGTAGAAAAATATGGACCTCTAAAAGTTAGTAAATTGGTGGCAAACACCTGACAGTTTTATTTTTAGAATGCAGTGAAGAAACAACACAAGACAGACTGGAAATTTCAACTAAACTTTATCGCTGAATTACAAGCAGTGTTCACCATCCATCCTGGTAAACTTATTGTGTGCTAACTCAGTGTCTCAGACACAGTAGATCAACTCAGTATGTACAGTATGATAGGTTTTATATGACAATCAAAGAGGCACTGCAATTACAGAGAACAAAATATACAGACATATCCTATTTGTGAACAGCTAATTGCTTGGTGTTGCAAAAACAAAGAGTCTTTCTCGCACAATGTTCTTGTTGCCACTCACACTCAAAGGGTGTAATTTAGGTTTTGTCTCCACGCTTCATGCCGTCATTAACATATCACACAAAACAGCTATCGACACATGTGGCTAACTCATTTCATCTTGAAAGCACATCTAGGTCACTCATGTGTTGGGAGGCAGCTGCTCCACCCAAAAATAATCTCCCTGGAAGTATGAAGTGTAATTAACAGATGGTCCCACTTGTTCATGAACTCATGGGGATTCAGCCGACAGTGTTATTGCACTTTTAAACAGTGGGTCATTCCAGTTATAACTATGCACAAGTAGTGGAAGTTTAGAGTTTGACCTGAGGGTCTGGATGTGATGCTGAGATGGTGATGTTACAGGATGGATCCATGTAGGGTATCTTTGTTCCTTTTTCAACTTTCTGTACCTATAATAACTTTGATTGATAAACTTAGCACAAAATATCTTTACCAGAATATTGGATCCTATATAGACCCTGATTATAAGACGACCCCACTCTTTTCAAAACCCATCTTTGGAAAAGACTCTAATAACCAAAAAGTTATCTGTCAGTAAATCTGTGGTAACAAAGCTTCTTTGCTTCAATCTTGTAGTTGCCCTATGGCACAGGACAGGTCCTATTCAGATGAGTCAAATATGGCATGCCGATTCTCTAAAAGCTTAAAACATGAGTCAGTAGCAAAAGCAGAATGCGCTGTTTGGCATTGGCAGGGAAGATTTGGGTGCAACATATCCACCAAGCTCTGCTACTCAATTAACAAATGCATGTTCCCTATAAATGTCATACTATTTAAAAGGGAAATAAAAATACTTTCTTGTCAATCAGGATACACTGCCAAGAAGCAGAGAAACAATCTACCAAAGACCAATTGCCTTACCTTTTGTGATAAGTTTATGTGACCTTTTTGTGACATAGTTTAGGAATTTCTATTGTAAACATATGACATACCATAATCCCAAGTACAAGTTGCACCTATGTAGGAGATTTAATCTTTGTTCCTGCATTTAGATCATCATTGCAGACCAACAGGTTTCTGTTACTTCAAAGAAATGTAGTGTTTTCTTTTCTTCCTGCATGATTGTGACCTAATAGGGGAGAAAAGTGTTGAAAGTAGGGCCATGAAATTGGTCCACCTCTCTTTTCTTCATGCATGCTCTGCACATTAAAGTAGTTTCATCTTCTGGGTACAGCACTGCGACAGAAATAGGCACCACTCTGATGGGCACCACTCTGAGCATTTAAGACTGGTGAGTAGGACTCAGCAGACTTTTTAGATGTGAAAACAGATGGTAAAAGTGCATCCCATAGAGCATATATTACTGTAATTGCTAAACTCAAAGATTTAATCCTTGCCTTTTGGTTTGCATATACATAGAGCTGAATAATAAATATTATTCAGTGCAGATTAATTTAACACATTCAGGGAGGCTTAGGAAGACAGTAGACAAGCCATATTTAAAAGATGTCATATGAAAACAAAAGAGGAAATTCAGAACTTTAACAGTTTTCCTTGTTTTATTTATCTATTTTTTCTTGTGTGTGTCGGCACCATTCGTTTTCTCCTCGTGATGTCACACGTTAATTGACTGAGAAATTACCAGCAGTAATATGGGCAGGAATCACCTCAGGGTCTTACCTATAAAAGGAGTTAAATGATCAGAATTTTTACTCTGAATTGGTTTATAGAATTCTGTTGAGTGTTTGCGGGATACTAAGTGGGCAAAGGCATTTTCTGTAACAAGTCACACTTCCTTTTTGATCAGCCACGCTGTTTGTCATAAACAGTACCTTGTTTAGAAATGAGAAATTAGACGAGTTTTTAAAGAGTGTGTTTAATCTGATTTGATGGGATAAAACTGATTTCACAGCTGAGGCAAAGATATACTTACTCTGAACCTGAAATAAAATCCTACCCAAGTCATATGGTATCTCTTTACTCTGAAACAGTTACCTTACTGTTATAAATGTATTAAAACCTTTGAGTAGCTCCTCAGCTGGTCAGTGAAGCGGCCAATCAGCAGCCAGTGGAAACTTTCCCTTGGTAGATAAAGGTTAAACACAGTGTCATGCTCTGGTGCTTCTATAGGGAAAACAAGCTACAAGCATCAGAAAAAGAGGAGTTGAAGGAATGAATTTTTCAGGACTCACGGGGGAAAGAAGCTGACAAGCTGACTGCCTCGCCATCTTCCACAGTGTGCAGTAGGAACAGGCTGTTTATTAAAGGCCTGAGGCTGGAGCACCTTTTTTTTCATAAAGGCAGTGAAGAATTAGTTTACAAGGACAGGGAGAAAACAGTCTCTATGTGCTTCTTTATGGTAATGAGAAAGATGTGTAGGCAGGATTTTGCAAATAAATCCAATCTTGCTAACTAGCCATCCCACATAAGGTTAAAGGGCAGTTTAAAAAAAATAAATTAGTGCTGTTACAGGGCGAAAAATGATCACTTTTAGATAACTCCAAGCTTCAAGGACTGAATTTAAACACATTGTTTGACTATATCTATGCAACACACCAAGCCTGTCGCTCTACACAGTGTTTTTTTAGGTGAGACAGTGTATGTGTGATGTTGCTGTGGTAAGAAGCAAAGAGCTAATAAAGGTAGGAGTGTCAGTGCAAGTCACAATCCGAGCTTTGGATGGAGGGAAGGCTCTCATCATGTGGGCAGAGGATGGATCATTTGTTTGTGGGTTGCTCAAGAACAAACAGCAGTGATTTCACCTCTTTTTCCTCACAACTCTGAACATGAGTGGTTTGCAATCCACTTTATACAGATTTTTCTTACAGTCCTTTTAAGAAAAGCAAAAATATTCCAAATTGGAATTGATTATTTAAACCAAAAGCTCTTTTTAAAACAGGAGAACACTTTGTTTGCCTTGTTGTTGAAGGTTGATTCTTGGCTGACATGGTCTCTGGACCAATTAGAACAGACCTCTTGTCCCAGTTGTATATTGTCTCTGCTCAGTAATACAGTCTTTTTCTTCTCTCTTTCAACAGATATGCTGTCATCATAGCAACCCTGACAGGCCTGACCCTGGATTAACTCGACCATGGAGTCCTCCTCTGAGTCCCAGCAGGAGCCTGAGAAAACTTTGGTGAGTAACAAGCTTACATACAGTCATCCAGCCCCACACAAACAAAACATTTTCATAACAGAATAAAAGTTTCACCTTCTTTTTTAAATGGAAACTGGTACGGAACTAAAGAGAGTTTAAAGTGATACCTTAACCCTCTAAATACTTTCTTTTCAAACCAAAGACTGATGAAGACAGTGAAGAATTTGTCAAAGACGGTCCCCAAAATATACACTGTGCTCTTTTAAAATCTCACAAGAAGTCACAAATACAGCCCCCCACCCCGCCTTAAGCTCTGTTGAATCTACAGATAATTGGCGGTCTCCACTTATGTGAAGCCTCAGATTAGGGAGATCTCCTCTTTTAGTGATGAGAACACACTTTGCACCCTAATGATTAGTTAATGGTCCTAAAGTTGCTAACCTTACACAGACATGTCAGACTCTGTGTGGCAGACACTGCACTTTGCTACTTGTAATTAAGCTTGTGTCAGGGTTTGTGCGCTTGTGTGTGAGTGTCAGTAGATAGAGGAGACAGCTAGTGTCACTTTGGCTGCAGATAATTAAAGGTCACCGTCACACACAGTTGTTCTTTTGCTACATCCTTTTTCTGAAAAACAGATGAAACAGGCAACTGTATGAAAAGGACTGTTTTCCATGGTTTTTGGTTTTTGTTCTTAATTTCAATTCTCTTCCACACAGAATAAAATTGATCCAGGCCTTACTCATCTCCAATATTATTTGTGAAGTGGTCTGACTCACAAAAGCAAGGGTAGTTCATGTTTACATTGAAAAAAAAAAAAAAAAAACATCCAGAGTTTTTAGTTTTGACTGAATGCAAACTGGGACGTTCAATGACATGATCATTGCAAAAGTCAAGTTTCGCTCTCCTCTTTCTTGCACCAAACATCACCATTTGTGTAGCTGATGATGAAGATAGAGGAAACTCAAACCATTTGCCATATTGACCAAAATACAACCCCCTTTCTGAGAAACTCTGATGGAAAAGATATTTTCAAAACCAAAGTTTGTTTTTGGGAAGAAAACCATTTGAATACCTATGAAATTAAATATGGTCACTTAGTCACAGCTAACTTTTCATCTTACAACTATAGTGGTGATTGACAGCTGGCCTCAGGCATGAGGCATAAGTTCCTTTTTAAAAGAATGAAGTCATCCCCTGTATAAAATATTGGCAAAGAACCTCAACTGTCTACTTTGGGCTCATCTAGGATTTTTTTTAATGTTCGATTGTTTGACCGATGATAGCATCCAATCATTTAAGTTGAACACTATAATACGTCCAGCACTGCCAATTTGAAACAATATTCAAACAGATAATTGAGAGATGGATTTTAGAGTAACCCAGATAATGAAACAGCTTTTCTACCAAGACAACACCAATGACTGCATGTAGAAGGGGCTGTGCCAAAAGATGCTATTTTCTGCTCAATGCTTAGTTTTTCTTCCTGCACTATTGCAACATCCTCTTTCCATAACCCAACAATAATAGAGGTATAACTTTATGGTAATTTAAGATGTTTAGAAGACTCTTTTTTTGATTGTACATTGTATTTGTTAGGTGAAGGTTGATTTGAGACCATCTTCTTGATTCAACTACCAAAGTGAATCAAACAACTTCCGTGCAAAAGCATCGAAACCATACCGGTACTTCTATCAAACACAAGATTCTCTGCCCCGATGAATATGACAAGTTGAGGAACCGCTGCAGCCGTCATGCACACATTCACACACCCACACATTAAATACCACTTCCCTCCTTTCCGCTCCCAGGATTGTGATTCTGCCCTTTCATTTCACCTTCATTATAATCCCCCGTAGCCATTTTTGCAGCGAGCAGGAGGGCAATTATAATTGCAGATAACTGGGGTGATAACGGCGCCGGCCGCCTCTCCCACAGGCCTCCACACAACGTGACATGCAATGGAACTGTGTGTGTGTGTGGAGCTAAAAGTCTTCTTTTACTTCTTTGAGTCTTACCCAGGGTGGAAGTGAACTTTAATGACACTTGATAACCTCTGGTAGCACAAGCTAATCTCACCTGTTCATTTTAGTGGCTGGATAACTGAACAACTGATGGCTTCATCAATGTATCAACTGTTTCTTGGCAATGCTGACTTTTTGATTACATTTGTTTGCAGTCTTATTTGCTGCACAGAGAATCAGAGCTTCTTTGAGTAGGCTCAGGAACAGTGTATTATCCCTCTATCAATCGTCTGCAGCGCCGGGAAAGTGCAAAACTTGGTGTGTGCGATGTATTGTGTGTATTATTGTATCATTCTGTTGTTTGCTGAAAGGCTCTGTTGGTAGCGAAGATGGCTTTCCAAGGCCAGATGAAAGGCTCTGGGAAACGCGCCAGGCAGATGCCATGTCTCCTCTCGCTCTGACATCCTCACAGCGAAGTGATGCTTCAGGCAGGATTTACGTTAGCCCCCCTTCCTCATGTGTCAAACAACCACCACTACCCAGTCAGCTATCATTGTTGCACATACTGTGATGAAAGCACTGGTGACCTGTGCTGTGTGGAAGATGCTTCAGCCAAAGCAGCGTGTGTGATGGCACACTGGGTTTGGAGTGGAGAAGAGGATCTGTGAATGTGATAATTTGATGGGCTGGAAATAAATGGGAATAACTTTCCTCTGTGAAATGCCATTTGGCAAGGCTATTCACCCACATCTCATCCAGGAGAGCTTTTCAGTCGCCAGGTATATAAAATCTGTTCTGTTTAATGAAAGGCAGGATATCACCAAGGTCACACAGCAGCAGTATATCAACTCCCCTGTGCAATCTTAGTGATACACAGGTTTTAAACCTTGGATAGCAACATTAAGTACCTGAATATATAGAAATTTGACAAGGAAATCAAGTTTAATTAAAATATAAAGTGATAACTGGCACATATAAATGCACTAAAGAAGGGGTCTCAAGCGTTTTCAGACTAATGACCCCTAACTAATGGAGAGTTGGAATAGGGACCCCCTACTATATACACTGCCTGGCCAGAAAGAAAAAAAAATTGCCACCTGGATTTGACTCAGCAAATAGGTGCAAGCCTCCCATTGGATAATTACTTCAGGGGTGATTATCTTTCAGCTGGCAACAAGTTATTTAACCCCAGCTGATGCAGCGAGTAACTTCTCATGAACAACCATGGCAAAAGACACATCCTCTGGTCAAGGAAAAGCTGTTAGTCTGTCTGCATCAAGCATCTTTGATATTGGGATATCTTGTATTTTCATATTCAATATCGATACGATAACAAAAGGTTGCAGCCATGACAGCGCCAATAACCAATACAAGTTAACTTGGATTTGTATGGTACAGAGTAAGGCTTACAAATGTGTCCCTATTATGAAAGAATTTTATTTGTATCACAAAAAGTTGAAGATTCTTGCCTCAGTGTGCATTTCTCCTAGTTTACTGCACATAAAACACATCTATTGACATCTGGAGGCCTGTGTGACTTTCATAATAGAAATCGACAAATGGTGTTACCACTTAATGGGATCTCTTCATGCGTGTCAGGGAGACCTCACAACTCTGGGGGCAGCTCACTGCTTGATGAAACATGGACTGTTATAGATTGCTATATGTCATGAATTCAGGGTATTCCAAGTGTACCGTTATTTACAGACTTCTTTTAAAGCTTTGTGAGGTTTTTCAGAGTTTCAGTAGCAGAGAAGAAGCAGCATCCATCCATCAGGAGCTTGTTTCCCTTGCTCACAGCTTCTGCAAGTACGGAAGAAAGACAAACCCTGAACACTGAAACAGCTTGACTTTCACGTACTGTGATGGTAAAAATGCCATACCTGTAGATTGTAAAGGTTTTTAAATTGCACCCTCTTTCCAGCTTCCTTCAAAAATGATGCCTATAGATTCTCACCCATTACTGTTATCTAATTTCATTCTGAACCACTACATCAGAATACGATTATGTGTGCTGTTGGAGTAAAAATAGATCTTTATGTCTCATTGGCTTCAATTAGACTTGCTTTTATCAACATCAAGAGAATTGGCATGACCTTGTAACTTCCTGGGGGATGCTGGATGCCCACACTCTTCTATTAAAGCTGCTGGAAAAGCCCTGGTTGTCTTTGATGTGGTGCTAACGTCGTTGCTCTCAG
The DNA here is from genome assembly GCA_008086565.1 of Thalassoma bifasciatum. Taxonomy (NCBI): domain Eukaryota; kingdom Metazoa; phylum Chordata; class Actinopteri; order Labriformes; family Labridae; genus Thalassoma; species Thalassoma bifasciatum. Next base: position 32,390 of record RPOG01002808.1, read on the forward strand.
CATGTGGTCTGCTTCATACAGCTCAAATCAGACTGCCTGTTGTGTAAAAGCACTTGTCTATTTTTCTTTCATCAATTTATCCCAGGTATTAAAAAGTCGTACCTATTTTACTGTGACATAGTCTACTGTTGTTGCATGGAGCAGGCTTTTGCTGAAGTATCCTCTTCAGGTTAAAATGAAGATATTTAGTGGAGGAACTGTGTCCCGAAAATAGAAATGCACATGCAACTTTAATCGCCAGTGTTGATTATTTTTATCTGCTGCTTTAGAAATAAGTTATGACTGGCAGAGCTATGTACAGGGTCTTATTTCTCGGACCTAAAAGTGCCAGATGATGTGACAGGAACAAGCTGCAGGAGGCTGCAAGAAGGTAAAAATTGGCTTCAGGCCGCTCTTTGGGAGTGAGAAAAGGAAGGTGCATCAGCTTCCGTATGTCAGGAGTGCTGTTGACGCTGTGGAGCTGACAGCCTGGGCTGATGAGACACAGCCTCACCAGTGAAATTAAAGTAAACAGGAAAAACATTCTTACCCTTCATGGCTTTAGCCTGGCCTCAGATGGTGGAAAACTTCAAATCTCTTCAAATATGGAAGTGTGATGTTGCAGAGTGGAGTTTTTAGGATTTTACTGTGCTGGGCTGATGAGAAAATGTTTGAGGAGTCGTCACCTGATGGATAAACAGTTTTTCCACAGTAGATGAGGAAGTGAGGGGGCTGTAATTAAGTATGGATTTATGAACTTAAGGAATGAAGAAGGCAGGTGCTTGTAGTATCACGTAGATTGGATATTTGTCAGTGTGTGTGTTCCTACTAAAGGTTGTCCAATTAAACTAATGCCTCTACTACAAGACCATATAGAGAACACATTTCGCTCTGTTGTCTTTGTGTATAGATGAGTGCACACACACACACACACACACACACACACACACACACACATCCTATTTAAGTATCCAGTTCCTTTCACATGAGGAGAGTGATATATTAAATCAGCTTCAGCGAGGAAGCTAAGGCAAACCAGCAGTCATGCATAGCATTATGTATTACACTGGTCTACATGTGACGTCTTTTGCAGGATTTCCCCATTTATATATGAGAATGCTTCATATTGCACATCTTAAGAACAGAATGTTACAGCAGAAATTTAATTGAGCCACTTTGTGATTGTTTTTCCAGGATAGAGCAGAAATGAAAAACATTTTGAGCTGAACCAGTGTCTTTGTCTTCCAGTGTAAATTATTTTTCATAACGACTTGATTACAGTTTTTATGAATGTTTGCCATGCTAAACATGATTACTATTTTATCACCGCCACTGATGGTTTTCCTATTTTAGAAAACAAATAAAGTCAGACTAAATCACACACAGTAGGGGTTCAAGCCTGGAGCTTATCTGTATAACCTCATTAAAAAGACCGGTGTTCCATCGAAATGAGCTTTATATTTCTCTAAGTGTCAATTCTACTGTGGGAATTAACCTCACTGGGGTTGCTTTCCTTCCTCTGTCTCCATGGTTTCAAGATGCACACAAATATTCTCATTCAATCAAACCCCATGATGGGAACCAAGGCCATGTCCTTTAGCAAACTAGATGCAGTGTGTCTCCTCTCAATGGGTTTATTGTGGCCCTTTAAAATGAATACCCAATCAGAACAGAGGATGAGGTTTTGTTTTCTAGTGCACCACTTCACTTCGATGGGAATAAAAGCTTGGCACATATCTTATAACAGCAGTTTCTTTTTCTTAAAATTACTTAAAAAGATGCTCTCTTCTGCTCTTGTTAAAAGTTTTTCACTGTCAGTGTCACTGTCTGCTTCACAAGGCTGCCAAACCCAACCACTCTTTGGCTACATGCTTCTCATGCTTCAAGGATATTTCAAAACACTGATTTTTTCTCAGTTTAAAAAGAAATCCTGCCCACACCAGAGGTATTTTTAAACATTCCTCTGTTTACAAGGACAATTTTTCAAACAGTTGAAAAATCCTGCATAAGCATGCCAGGCTTCTGACAAAATGTGTCCAGTCTGTCACATCAAACCCAACTGAACATTGTGTGCATGAGACTTATTGAGCCACCAGCACATGTAAAAGACATTCTTTGAACTGTGGATGGGGTGACAAATAAAAGGCACTTGCACTGTGATATTAAGATTCAGAGCAATGAGGTTTCCCCCTAACATTCAGTTAAGTCCATTAATAATGTCACGAATAAAAACTGTGACAATAAGTGTTCGTCAATGACATTGATTCACATGACAAAGACAGCATGATGACGAGCTAAAACAATCTTAGTAACATAAGTTTTGTTTACAATATGGAGACAATGAGACAAAATTGCTCAATAAACGTTTTGAACACTATAGCTCTAGGAGACAAACTTATTTGACACTGTCACCCATATTTACAGACCAAAAGTTCAATACAATAATTTATGGCACCATCTTCCCTATATATTCAGTCCAAATAGAATCACTGTGATCTTGTTTAGGTTTGTGTGAGAACTGGTTTCCTGGCATCCATATGCTTGACTTCAGTAAATAGTCTGTAGCCATAACTATTCACCCAAAACTGTTTCTTGGAAGGTTCACCTCGCAACTGTCTCAATAAACAAATGTGCTGGAGCAGATAGTTGGTCAGCACTGTGCCAAGAAGAAGACAAACTGTTGAGAAGATAATGTTTCACACATCTCAGTTCTTCTTTTTTTGCAACAGCATGTTGGCCTGTGAACAACACTCTTAGCAGGATTTAAATTATATGAGAAGAAGCTAGCTTAGACAGTACGTGTGATCTACAGCACAGTGCAGTCATGTGGCACTGATTCTTAAACCAAACAAATGTTGACACTTATGGACTGTTACTTATACTTTTACCTCGGAAGCGAAATTCTAAAAATGTAAGTCCTGATTTTACACATGGTATCTAAATGGCATTATGCATACAATTACATGGCTGATTCTTCTTCAACACTGTTCTGCAGGTTAATGGAAAAAGAGGCAGAGGACAGAGCTGTAAAGCATGCATTATTGGCCCCATAACAAGGCTGCAGGGCAGCAACGTTCAGTGTGCATTGGCCTCTCTGGTGATTTTCCATGATGGTGGTTAGTTTGGCTCCTTAGTTTATTGGTGCACAGGGGCCTCAGTCAACAAGAGCATGAGAAGGAGCAGTGTGCTTCATGGCTGTGCTTGAGGGTGTTCTCAGAGCTCTGACTTGCACTAATAAGTGCAGAGCCACACTACATTCAACCCTTTATAAAGAGCGACAGCACACTTCCTTGTTTAGTTGCTTTGTGGTGTGCTGCTGGTTTGTGTGTCACATGATGTGTCTCTGAAAAACATCCTTTCAAGGAGTTGGTTTGTGGTCAGATGTTGATAAGGGGCTCAAAAATAGAGGAAAGTGGAAGGACACGGGCAAAAGAGATAGATAATTTTGGTGAGAAAAAGAGAGAAAAACATGAGCACTTTGAAGCAGGATAATGGCTGAGGAAGAGTAAACAAATGCCAGGGATGTAACAAATTAACAGAGCAGGACATGGAAATAGGAGAAGGATCTGAGTAATGAGGGAGACGAGCAGGAAAAGAGTATTTATCACACAGAGAGACTGGGAGGGAGGTTGAGTTCCCTTACATGCTTGTTCCCTCTGCCTTGTCCCCTCCCTTCAGTGTTCAGTGTGTGTCTGTGTGTGCTGGAGAGATGGGCTGAACTCGGTGGCTTGTCGTACCAGGTTTTATTCCAACCAAGCATCGGCAGCAGCAGCAGCAGTAGCCAACCTCCTTTGACAGACTGAGACACGGTACGCATTTCCTCTCCTTCTGATAGTGAACCTTGACACTGTAAAGTGTGAAAACAGGAAGCAGCAGTGTGTGGATTAGACTGTATGTCAGACTGAGTTGATAGTAAGGTGTGCTGTCACTTTTGAAGGACGTGGAAATATTAAAAACATGTTGTCATGCGTTGTTTCTTTGATAGTAAGTTTTTCAAGCTTCAGACTTGTGGTTGGATCCTATAATTGACCTCAGTTTTCTGTGTTGTTTGCTCTGCAAGTTGTAGCTGAATGGGGACCAGCACTCACTGCTGTGTTTTGCTTTAGGGCCACATGTACCGCTAACACAGAACATGCTGTGTCTGTTAGCAAGTTAGGATCTGTTGCTTGAAAGATAGTGTACAGTTTGTATTATTGAACTGATGTACTTTCACAGATGTGTTCTTTTCAGATGCTAATTTTAAAGCTGAGTATTGACAGATACTATATCTGATATAACACTCTGTCTGTATACCACACTCTGTAGCATTGGAGGCAAAACAAAAATAACACAGATGAGCAGATTCCTGGTTGTCACACAGATGGTTGATGGTATGTAATGGTGTGCCTTTTTAACAAAGTTATCCAATCAAGGAAGCAGCCACCTGATTAATTCTGCACATATTGGAACAAAACTCTTGTATTTGTCAAGTAGAAAAGGACTATTTTAACATGTATTGATAGTGATTGAACCTTAACAGCAAAATTGGTGTCAAGAATAGCTTTAACAGTTTCGTATAGAGCAGTTGTTGTTTTTTTAATCTTTATTCTGTGTGACTCCTCTTTTGGAGAAATGTTGGAACGTATCTGCACTTGCCGCACTGCCAGTGACAACCACGGGGGGTTTGGCTATCTTCAACAGAGGAAGGAAAAACATCCAGTTCGTCATGAAAAAGTTTTCCTCAATGCACACTTCCAGGTCCCTTTAAAACTTAAGTAATCCTACTTTTCAAGTGATTTCTGGGAAGACTTTGAAAAAATAAAAAAACAAGGATTTTTATTTGTGACCTAGATGCCTGACAATGTGCGTGGCTCACTGAGTAAGGAACCAATTATCTGTGGCAGGGAATCAGTTACATAACAGTTTTACTGGACTGGATGTGTTTTTGTTTTTTATTTGCTACCTGCAGCAGGCAGCTGGGCCGGACTGTGTGATCACTTTGATAGTACTCGCTGAGGTGTGTGCGTTCGTTCACTGAACAGCTGGTGAGGGCTGGATGTGAACTTGATGCTTCACAGGGGAAAACAGTTTTTAAATGTGCTGATTTGCTTTTTGTACTTAGTAAGTGAATATATATTAGCAGTTAAGGCATTCTAATAGTTGTGTAAATATGGTTTATGAATTAGTATAGTAATGGCTTGAATAATTTCTTTCTTCTGTTTAAACTTAGTTTTTTCTGCTATTATTGTGTAATCATGATCATACATTTGATTGTAGAAATGTGTTCAAATCATTTATAACGTATTACAGTGTATACCACAACACAATCCAACTCAAGATGAAGCCTATTTAAAGAGGGGGGGGTAATGCATTATTTTTTAAGCTTTATGTTGTCTTTCTGGTATCCTTATAGTCAATTTACATCATTTACAGCCCCCCTAAATCACTTTAATTGCCACTCAAAAACCTTGTTTCAGCCTCGGTCTGAAACATTTCATTTTAGTTGCTATCTCTAACCCCCTTCCGTCTGATTGGTCAGTACTCTGGAGGCTCGTTAGTGGCTGAGCTATAGGCAGACCTTGATGTTTGATACCTGCCCATCCAGTGTGTCAGAGATCCTGTCATAATGTCATAATTTCAGCAAGTCTTGTGAAGATCTCTTGCTATTTTTTGACTAGATGGGTTTGAGCAGTCTACATACAGATACCAGTGTTTCTACATTATGATGTGCAGGGATTAGAAAAGCTGCATACATTTTTACTTTGTGTTTAGAATACGGGAAAGCACGACACTCCCATTTTAAGTTTTGATATTCTTTGATGCAGCTGTTTGGGTGTGGATCTCCTTAAACATGAAATTTTAGTTACAGTAAAGAGTGCCAACCCCCCCAAGTCAAGTGGAGTAAGAGTTTACAGTAAAGAATGGCTTTAATGCTCAACTAATCAGAAGTATCACAAAACTGTTCACCAGCCAAGTAAAAAGACCTGGTGAATGTACTTCGTCAGCACATCAGTTTGCTTGATTTTTGTTTGTGAAGGGTGGTTGTGCAGCAAGTTGGTCCAAGAGCTATTTCTTCATAGTAAGTTTATTAATATAAGCCAGTTGTTTCATGACCGGTTGGCTTTGCTGTATCAATTTTTCAGGCATTGCCTTGCTCTGATGTTCTTCACATCAAGGAAACAGCCCTCAGGGGGTCAACACATATTGAAAGTTGAATTATTTTTTTTTATGTGGACCTTGATTCAGAGTCCACATTAAACTGAAAAATACACTTTCATATTATCTATAATGCTGCGATAGGTTATGCTATACAGGGCATGTGTAGCGATACCGGTTTCCATGTTCTAGGATGAATAAGGAGAAGTCCACAGAAGACACTTGTAAGAAGAATGTGATGACGCACTATACTCACAGTTTGAAGCTTTTGCTAGAACATTCAGCTGTCTGAATCCACAAACATAAAAGGGATCCAGCTGTGATCAGCCAGTGAATCCTTTCCCTCACTGATAAGCAAGTCTTCTATCGTAGTTTGAGATTTGAGCCTTATGTTACTGATGGCTCTTTGCAGCTTTGACATGCTCAGACTGGGACTGATTGCATACTGTACTGCCCCTTTGATCAATGGACTGTGTACTGTACTGAAATAATAAAGGCCCTGCACACTTTGACTTTACCCATTGCACTTTGTTAGGATGCTGTGAATGTAAAAAGAAAATAGGAAGAGCTGCCACATAAAATAAGAGGACTTTTACCATCAGTAGAGAAGCTGCGTAATTGTAAGTGAAGATCTGGTGGGCTGTCACTTTCAAAACACGGGTCTCAGACTAGCCTTGGTATACAACATTTGACAAATCCTTGAGTTGATTTTCTTATAGGAATAACACATGCTACATTTTAGTCTCTGGCATTCTTTATGTCAAGTCATTCAAAGGCTGCACACTGAGTTGCTGCTAACTTCTTTCCAGGATCCTGGCTTTGGCTGAGGAGTCTTTGATTTTTCATTGGTTATAAGAGGTCCATTTCTAAAACATTCACACTGTTTAATTTTGAAAATCAATGTCAGCTTGATATCATTTCAGTGGGGCATAATGAGGCCTGCAAGCCAAGATGCTTCCATCTTAATCTCATTAGCTTGTTAAAGATTTCTTAAAAACAACCATAATGTGAGTTTTAAAACTAATTACGTAGTCAGCTGGCTTTGCTCTAATTATCAGCCGACAGCTTGTGGTATTGCAAACTCGAATAAACATTTAGACCATAGTCATTTTCCAGGAAATGCATGTGGGCTGAATGCAGGAGTTAGGCAAGAAAGTTAAGTTAAAGGAAAAGGGGGAAAAGATGTGTTGTATTAAGTAAGATGCTTAAAAAGCTCAAATGCGAAGGTATTAGCTGGTTGTGATACATACTGAACCTGGAACGAAGCTTCTTTGTCAGAAAAACAAGTGCTTGAGGCTTGACAAAATGATTAAAAGGAAGAAAGATGAGACTTAAAGGAAAGAAAAAATTGTCTGCAAAGAGATAAAATACTCAATTTTTCCTCAGGGGTCGTCAGAATTTCCACAAATCAAAAGTTCCTCAGAGTAGCTTAAGCTTCACTTTTTTATGGCTAAAGCTCGACTGAACAGAACTCTCACTGCTTCACCCCAAAGACTAGAAATGGCGTCCACAGTCCTTCTTGAGAACACACAACCTGTCCCTTCTATGCTGCCTCAGATCACCAGACCTCCTGTCATCAATGAAACTGATACTCCCCCATCTGTGAGGCTCATTGACCCACCCAGCTAACCCCCCCCCGCCTCCAGACGACTGACACGCTGAAACACTGCAGTCTGTGTGAGGTTGAGTATAAGAAGACCCCTTTCATTCCTTCCTCATTACAGATAAAACACAGTAAACAGGCACATTTATTAAAACAATAGCACAGTGTAAACTCAGCAGGCATCCTTCTCATCTACTTCCTTCAATGTGTGCCGTCACATGACATCACAAGGGTCTGTGTTGGCAATGTAAAGGCAGTCCAAAAGTCATTCAAAGACAATGTGTCCTGCTATAGAGGAATTATCTCTAAATAGATTTCCTGTTGGACCATACAAGGGCATTAACTTCTTTTCTATCATCATCTCCCCTGGGAAAAGGGATTAAACTCTAATTTGATCATATATTGTTACTGTTTTAGAGAATGAAAACATGTCCTAAACTGAAGAGTAAAAAGTACCCGTTTACTCAAAGCTTGCACGGGTTTTAACAGTGTTCTTCAGCTATATTTAGACAACACTATACAAGAGTAAAGTGGCCCTTAAGCGACCTGACTCTGAGTCAGATTTATGATACATAGTGTCTTATGATGCTCATTTTCCCACGCAGACAGGACTTAGTTGTTGAGCACTATTTGTGCTATCCTGTTCTCCATCCTTCTGCTGCTGCTGGAATGAAAAGTAACAACACAACTGCTTTGAAACAGTAAATGACTTAATTGATGAAAGCAAATAAACTATTTCTACGGTGCTTTGAGTTCCACTAACAAGCTGCTCCAAATAATGACAGAGCACTATAAGAGTATGATTGGCCATGGATCTGCAGATGAAACTCAACTCAGCAAAATAAAGCTGAAAAGGTGAACAGTTGTGACCAGTTATAAGCTTATTATCTGAATGAAAGTTTCACACATGCAGTGATCATATGAAACAGAGAAGAACAACATCACAGATTTTATGAAATGTGGACATAGTCTCTGCTACATCATTCATTTATTCCTGATGCGAAGGAATGAAGGCAATCATGGTAGGGGCCACATTGGATATGACTTATTTGAGCTGCTTTTCTACAGGGCACCTGTCAGTCAGGTGAGCTGAGCTGGGGCTCTGATTGGACAAACTCGTGATCCTAATATCCACCAAACTGCTGGGTTACAAAAAAGTAGCGCTGCTAAAGTAGAGCTCTTCACAAACTGGAGGTATAAATAAGGGTTTTTAAAATCCATAAATGAAGCTCCTACTCTGAGTCATATCTGTCATAACCGAACGCACGGGCACAATATCCGCATTTTTAGATGTAGATGACTTACGCTTCCCCAGGATATCATTATCTCTCTGACCTGTCTGTCTCTTCTTGAAAATCTTAGAAACCACAAGAGGCTTTTTTTATATCTGTAGTACATGCCAGAGAATTTTCAATTTTAACCCTATGTACTACAATAGGAATTGCTATGGCTCACTCTACTTACAATAGGTGGAGTCTGTTTGTTATATTGTGATGTATAGAGACATAAAAAAGAGGGATGAACTCCAGGTAACAACTCTCTTTCCCAGAATTTTCCAAAGTTGAAGATAGTCTGACAAAAAATCTAACAAACAAAAACCTATTAATTGGAAACCTTGATGTTTGACTGCAGGTATTCTGATGAGTCACTTATTTTGACATATCTTATATGTAAAAAATAGTATTTACCTTCACCACAGCAGATAATGGAACTGAATCAGAGACAGTTTTATTGTGTATTGGTCACATCTGGCTGATTCCTGACTCCTGGAATAGTGTGTGAGTCTGCAAGGTCTCAGTCACTTCAATCGATGCATCTCTTTGAGGCTGTGATTTCCTGTGAGGTTTAACTCAGTCTGTGTCACAGTCTCATAACCAGCAGCTGTCCTTGGACTTACTGTCAGGCAACAAGGGGGAGGCTCTATATACCTGCTCCTTGTGTCTTCCACAGGCCTGAAAAACTCCTCTGAATAAACTTAGACTTGTAGCAAAGAGAAGTTTGCCCTGTGCAGCTCAAGAGCAGAATTCAAACTTGCTGAAATTTTTTGTGCTATTTTGGGCATTTTTTAACAGTCAGGTCTGCTCGTTGTCATTAAGACTTCAACCACAGGAAGGAAATTAAAACTCTCACCCGCCCTGTTCATAGTTGTGCAGGCAACACAAGCACTGCTCCTGGACTTTGCCCTTCAGTGCCCCCTTGATAAAAAGTCTGGTAGAAGTACACATCAGGTCATGCTGCTTCATACTCTTCAGTCCTCACATTGGCGACTGATAGTTTTCCTCGTATAATCTTAGAAATCCATGTTGTGAGAGTGTGTCCTTGGTTAGTATCTCACTGTGAGATGCAGGTATGAAAGACACTTACCTGAAAATGTCAGTGCCTGAAAGTCCAAAATTATTTAAAAAATGTCAGGAGTACATTCATGAAAAGGCCTTTGGGTAAATGAAACACTTAAAGTCTCTTAAGCTGTTCACTCCAAAAGATTGCAAGATAGTAACTGCTGCCTCTCTGCCTCCCTTTTAAATCAATGGGTCTCACAGTGAATAGTGTTTTACAGCTTTGGCTCGGATCTCACTTTGGACGCTATCTTGGCCAACAGACTTGGCTCTGGCCACGCTCTATGGGCTGAAATGATTAGACATTTTATTTATGGTGTGTATTGCAGTAGCACTATAGTTATAAATCAGCGAACATGTGGGCGGCTCTCAAAGCGTCACCACACACACAGTACCTCCTGCCTTGGTTCAGCTCTGGCCAAAGACTCAGAATGAGTTGACAGATGTGTCAGTCCTTTGATGGATAAAGTCAGCGTGATATTACTGCACGCTGGCTTGGACCAACTCTGCCTTTTTTTTACACTCTGCTATAAATGCAGAGGATCTTTTTAAGTGTTACTGGAATAAACATTAAAAACTCAGCCGAAATACGGTTTCAGCCGAGATTTTCCCACCACAGGTACAGGGTCTTATAATATATCATAATCTGTGTACTCCAACCAGCCAAAGCTTTGATTCGACATGTTTGGATGTCATGAGTTTTGAGGATTTTCCGTCAAAAAATCAAATGAGATTCTTGTTCTCTCATCACTCTGATTTGTTTTCTACTGCTCAGACAACAGGTCGCAGAAGTTGATTACTGGGAGCAATCAGTGTGCGGATGAAAGCTGCCCTCAGAATAACTTGTATTATGTTGCTAAGTGTAGTCATGCATAAAAAGAGAAAAATTATTGAATGAATGAATAAATAAATAACCAAATAAATACATAAATAAATAAATAATAGGTGTATTTGAAAAACATCATGTCCTGTGGTTTCAAGCGAGAACATCAACAGTTGTTTTTGAAGTGCCAAAGAAGACAAGAGCTTCCTAGAATGAGTATTTTCTTGGTCTGAGTAAGAATTTTGTTACGTTCCTCAGATGAGCACACCCTTGGAAATTGACTCAGCACTGCCGCTTGGTTTTTCTTTTATGAACGCTGCATACATATACCATTCGAGGCTTCATATCTGAACAGATACATCCCAGTAACTAGTGTCAGCAGCAATAACAAAGCTCTTAGCTTAGCAAACACACTGCTGATTAATCCACAGCCTCAAATGCTGTTGTGATAAAAGTCTTTAAGTTGTGTGGTGTCATGAGACTTTTCCAATTAACCTTAATGGCTGTCCATTTAATCTGTGGGCACAACCTCAATAACAATGCAGCAGCATGTCACCACCTTCCCATAAGCTATTTAACAGAGCATTAACAATTTTTATCTGACAACAGCTGACAAATTTATTCCATTTTAAACTGCTACAATCGATGTGTTTTTTAGAATCTCATCTTCTTCAGTGCTGCTTCTCTTCCACAAATTGTAACATTTGTTTTCTACTCCCTTCAGTAATTGCATTGTAGTGTCTACTCCTCTAACTTAATATTGTGAAGGAATCATCTCCCTTTCTCAGAGACTGGACGGGCTCTAAGAGGTTGTTTTAGACTGTTGAGAATTTTAGAGCTGAAACTACTTTTGTAGTTTTTAGTGTTCCATAGTTTTCCTTTCTGTTTCTATCTTATCTTAAAATATCATTTTTTTATGTAGATATGGTCTAAAATCTGTCAATAATGAGTCAAACTGCAGCTTTCCTCAACAGCAAGACACTAAATGCCAAAAGATGTATTGTTTTTCCTTCCTGTGTGGGCGGGACTTCATTAAAAGAAGTTTTGGAATGGTTTGATTGACAGCCCTCTTGCCCATTGTCATCAAAATTATTTCTGCATTTTTCAGATATATGTTGCATGAACTCCCTGGAGAGTCTGTTCGCTTTTCAACCAGCACTTGGGTTTTTCCTTCATAAAACACATTTTCACTGAAAGCTCAATAAATGAGAAAAGAAACCCTTCAGATATAAAAACAGGAGGAAAAAGCTGCTGTTGCACTCACTTCTTTCCGCGCTACTAAAAAGAAACTGGGTCAGAGTTGTGCTGCCAGTGATGTTTAAACATTATGTAATATGCCACAGCATTTTATCCTGCATAAGCACACTTCATCTTTTCGGGGGCAGAGAGAACGTGCTGTATTTAAAGCAGAATATCTTTCGGTGACACTGGAGCTTTGGATGAGGTGAGGGTTTATTTTTAGGATAAAAACATTTAAACTGTGATCCTGTTAAACACTTAATTCTGACTGGCATCTAGGTGCTATCTCACTCCTGATTGAATACAGTATTCAAGTGTTATAGTTGTGTTTTCTGTCCTCAAATTTAAACACAAAATTTTAAGTGCAGTTGAATCTCATGTATAAGAAATTATTTTAGGTAAATGTAAAAAAAAACACAGTAAGAATATGCACATCAAAACACAAACTTGTGGTCTCATTTTGCACATGTCCACGTGAATTAGGGATAATGAATAGTGAACAGGCTGTCGTGCAATTTAGAATTCCCGCTGGGGAAGCAGATCCCCAACTTAAAGTAGGAAGTCTTTCTGCTAAGATCAAGACCACTGCCTCTTATGTTTTAAGTGACCTTGTGTCTATGTTGTTGCCTGGATTGCAGGACAGAGTGCCCCTAAGTCATTTACCATGGCAACAGCATTACTTTATTTTAACCATTTAACCAGTTAGTTGAAGAGGAGGACTGGTTTCAGTTTGAGCACTTGGTCAGCTTTTGGTTTCATGAACTGAGCAGCATCTGGGTCTTTGTCCTGTCTTTGCTCTATTGACTTTCCCAGCAAGTTGCATCTCAGTAGTACTAGCTCATCAAAGCACAGCAGAGCACAACTTCTAGGCAGGAGTCTTTTTGGATATTAACTCAGCTGAACTTTGAAGTGTTTGAGCCAGTGAACTTGCACTGGAGGCTGATCAGATGGTTTTTCCCATCATCTTTAATTTAACCTCCTCAGTCAGCAAACAGATTGCTCCAGATGAATGTTAATGAGATGTTTGAGAATTTTAGAATCTTACTGAGCTGTTTTTTATCAAAGGTGAGGTCGCTCAACTGGTGAAGCATTGACTTTTAAAATTGGACCGGGCTTTGATTGCGACCCTGGCCTTTAGCTTTTTTATGTTCCCAGGAGTGTTTACTTTCAAATGAAGGCAAAATTGCCAAAAACGTTCTCTAATAGAGGTCTTTGTTCAGTAAAAGCTGTGTAACTTAAAGAACAAAAGGCTGCATCTGTGCAAAGACAATTAAAAAACCTTTTAAGAAGAGCATGTTTTCTTTTCATGTTTTTCTTTCTTTCTTGGTCTTCCTCCTGGGTTCAGTCACATTTCGTGCTCCAAACAGAAATATTTCAGTTATAGCCAGAGTGTTGCCTCTACTGCCCTTGTTTGCCATCTCACAGACGCAGCAGGCTGTTAGCTTTGGTCTGAAAGCCAGATAAAAAGGCAGACTGCCAGACCCAGACAGCAAAATGTCACCTTGTGGTGATGTACAGCACTTTTTACGAGGAAAAATGTGCATCCACACTCCACCTTCAGATGACAATGCACAAAATGCACATCTAGAAATCCCGTTGAAACTCGCCTTGCAGTCCCAAAACGGTTACCATTCCCTGTGCAGAGGTGTTGAAATGATGGAAAACATCAGCAGTCATGGTCATACAATGAGCTGTCTTTGTGGGTCTGTTTGCTTTGATTCACATCATCTGACTTTACTCTATTAAAAACACAACAAGCTGAAGGTTGCTCAATATCCTGTTTCATAACAGGACCTGCCATGTCCCTGTGTATTCTTTATTTTCTGTTGGTGGCATCACTCTTCAGTTGAGCCATCATAACTAAAATCCTGGTGTCACTGCTTTCTCAACACCTCTGGTTTATCTGCACTTTTATGGAAATTGGCTCACACTTACTCCAAGTATTCAAGGTCCTGTGCCAGTCTAAAGATAAGTGCTGTACTGAGAAACTGTATATCTGCCAGAGAATGGAAAGTAATCATCAGCATAACTGTCAACTGCCGTCTTTCCCAGTGTCTACAACCAGGCCTGCTGATGTACTTCTCTACCCTACATCTCAACAACCTCAGTCATTTTTTCTCATATTGACACAGAATAATACCCGAGAATAACTACCATGCAAACTCACATTTTACAGTGTGAAGGTCACAGTGTCAAATTAGCAGTACAGCCAACATTCATGCAGCTTTAGTTACGTTGCTCATAAAACGTTGCTTTCATGTCTGTGGAGTTGGACTTGGCCTGTATGAAGTGAAACATTAAGAATTTGCAAGAATGAGTTTTTCAAACTTGAGTCACATTTGGACACATTTGACTGGTCCCTCTTGTATGTCGAAAACTTCTCTACCCCTTCAGCCGAGTCACACACCAGCCCCCACAGCATGATTATCACTTTATAGTCGAGAAAGCTTTTGTAATGCTAATACAGGCCTGACGCATGGAGGGATCCAACTGTGTCTCTTTAATTTCACTGTAATGATAAATGTCTTATCCGACAGCTTGTCACAGTTTGCATTTTTTATAAGTGACACTCTGAGATTATTCATAGCTCTTCATTTTGTCTTTCTGTCAGTCTCCTCTACCCCCACACTCATCTGCATAATTAATCAGTCTTAATCAGTCTTAATCACCAGGTGAGGCTTTTATAGAAAGCATCCACACATGGTTCACACATCACTTTTGATTGGCCAAACCTGTGTCTGTTGTTGGCAGTTGTTGGAGTTGTATTAGGGGAAGTTTTTTGCTTTTGATATGTTGTTGTTGTTGTGTTTGTTGCACTCAAGCTGTCTAGTTATCCAAGGTTTTCAGTTCACAACCCCCAAAATAGTGATGCTACACAACGCTGACCCCTGCTGTGGGAAAACACTAAGACCAATAAGATACTTCATTCAGCAGAAGAATATTATCGACATGATGTCAGTTTGGGCTAACAGAAACTACATATTATTAATATATCAATATTTGTAATAATACAAATTTCAGCTGGTATGATATTGATACATCAGATATCTACAAACAGTGATCACGAGGTATGAGCTTCAACATGATGACATCAAAACAGCTTTTCCCATTTTTGAAGCATTGATGGTCAAAGAGGAGCAAAGCAACACTCCATTTGCTATTTTGGTTTGTGTATTTTGTTTAAAGAGCCTTTATCCTAAAGCTCTTAGGGTTTCTGGAAATTGCAACTTTGGGATGAGACTTATCAGTGTTATCATACAGTTTAGAAAAACAGTGAGTGATGCGAGGACTCCCCAGGACTATGTTTAGTATTCACTGGTACTCGACTGAGTTTTCCTCTTATTAACTCCTCTGACCTCTGTGTCTCCCGTGACTGCAGGTCAGTGTATTGCAACCCAGAAGGAGTGGCTTAAGTGTAACGGTGTTTTCCCACTGCGAGAAAACGGGCTGAGCCAGGATTAAATTAGAAAACCAGTGTGTTGATGCTTCACCACAAAGCCTTGTTAATCGACCTCTGACGTTCAGTGACAGTTTCCTAAGCCGTTCGCCCTATTATTATAAGCAGCTATTAGTGATGTCTATCCTCTCAGACTGTGGCTCTAAGGTTTCGAACCAATCAGAACTGAGTGATTTTGATTCCCACTTCCTGATTAACTGGGCAATATCCAATCAGTGGCATTGTTTTCTCTGTCTTTCTTGTTACTGAGCTGCCTGTGGGTTTGTGTCGTCTGACGGCAGATTAGTGCAGTCAGGTGTTATTCCAGGTACAGGTGTAAGTCAGTTTAGTTCACTGTCCGCTACAGCCATACGGACGACCTCACGTGCCACTAGAGAGCTTGTCCGAAATCCAACTGCATGAAAATCTAAAATCAAAGCCAAAAGTCTTCCTGAGGACAGCAGTGTTTGTGTGATGTGTTCCTTAGAAATAATTGTGTGTGACGACCCAAATGAGTGTGTTTACTCCTGAGCTGCTGCAGGAGGAAAGCCTGAGAGAGCTAATGTGGTCAGATCTGGTTTATTCTTTTTTGCCTGCTGTTGGGCGTTCGTGTTGTCTTGAGCCCAGAGACAGACGGAGGTTAATGTTTGTGGAAACACTACTCTACATCTGGACAATGGGAGCTCTTACTGCAGTGCTTTTAGTTTGAGTTGGGCATTTTCCCACAGCATCACTAAAACTAAAATATTTCAATTTGGACTGAAAAACCCAAGGTCCGATCAAAATGAAAGAAAAATAGAGTTTAAACTAATGTTTTTTTTTCCAAATGACATAACTGGGATAAAACTTCACATAGTTTGTTGATTAGAAAAGTTATCAGCCACCATGGTAGCAATTGGTTAATATTTACTCATTTCAATACAGTGAGATAGCAGATTTTGGGATGCTTACCGATAAGAGTCGAGTATCACAAATGTGATTAAACCAATGTAATATTTAGATAATTCTGACTAATATTAAAGTAATACTATAAGACTGTTAAGCTGCATGCTCAAATTGCATTGTTTCTGAGAGTTTTTAATCTTTTGAGTGGTTGATTGGTTGAAATTTCACCTTTTTTTATTTTTTTCAAAATTAGTTGCTTCAGAAATCAATTAGAAGTGGAACTATTTTGATACTAGATTTCAGCTTTATTGGAATTGAATTAATTGCCTTCCTTTCCTTGGCTCATCTGTTGACTTTAAAATGTTGTCTCTGAAACTTTATTTGCTGTTTAGCTTCACCTCATACTTTCCCAAAAGATTCTATTTATCTCTTAATATTTGTCTTAGACAGTGATGCATAAGCACAATACAGGCCCTTCAAAAAGCCAAACAGGTGATCCTGCTGTTAGCATCTAATGGTGGGGTCTTCCACCATTAAATTTAATGCCCTTTCTGATTCTTTTCACCAGAAGTACAAACAGTCCTTTTTCATGACTAATGACTGAAAGTGCATACAGGCCATGACCTATCTTTCCTTGAAGTGTCCATTCCCATCATTAACTTCATTTAGCATAACTTTTTCACTCTCCATTCTGCTTTCTGTGTTTAAATTTTGCTGTTGAATTTATGGTCTTGCATGATTGCTCGTGGACAGTTTCTCCAATGTCATCACAGACATCATCTGGCCTCTGCTCTTAACATATTGTGCCCACTCATGCAGCCCCTCTCACCCACAGGTTGATGCAAACACAAAATGTAATTCTTTTAGAAATGTTAATCTCTCTTCACATCTGTTTCCCAAAGATGGGTTGCTATGCTTTTAGTTCGAACATAGTCAAGTGCATGGACGTAGACTGTGAGTTCCTACTGTTTTTGAGTAAATAAACCAAATGCTTAATTGAAATAAACCAGCAGCTGAGGATTGATAAATGGTCGCAAAAGTTGCAATAAAAATTAGTGAATACCAGAGCTAGGTATAAATCAAATACCTCTGCTCAGAGAAAATTAAATTGCACATTAGGGTACAAATCTTAAATTTTATTTTTCAGCTTTAGTATTTTTCCACTCAGAGGGATTTTCTTACATTAAAAAAGAATTGCCAGTACAAAAGAACTGTTACGAACAAGTGACTGTGCAATACTGAGTGCACCCAAAATGTGTTTATAAATGTACTTTCTTCCCTCAATTCTTGTTTTTTTATTTGCATGTCAAAATAAAAAACCCTCTCCCCTTAGTCTGGGCTTGGAACTGGTAAAAATGACCCAAAAGAGACAAGCAAAAGCACGATCCATTTTAGTGCGTATGTCCTCTCTGACTGCTGGGAGAGACTGCTGTGAGCGAGGAGCACTTGTCCATCTGTGGGTGTTTTGGATAGGGGAGGGGCTCATCACCTGCTGCTCATGCAGAAGCAGAGGGTGCTGGAGATCAGTAAATGCTTTAATGTCAGTCTCTTGAGCTCCAGGTAGTACATAAGCATAAAAGAACAGAAGTTTGGTACCAAACCTAGTCAATATGTACACGATTTTGTCTCCTCATACAAAAACAGTTGTGTCTCTGTAATGTCTTTCTGCATCACGTAATCTCTCTTTTATCATTCCCATTGTTTTGCTCTGTTGCCAGTTTTGTGTCAAGTTTTGTCTTCTGTTAACATTTTGGTTAAACTAATGTCTGTTTTTCTTTTGTTTTCTGTCTCTTGTCTCCTTCTTTTGTAATTATTTTATGTCGTCCTGTTTGGCTGCGGCTTCACCCACTCCTGCTGCTGCTGCTGCTGCTGTTGCTGATGCTGCACTACTACCGCCCATCCTGCTGTCACGCACAACCCACCACCACCACCACCACCACTACCAACATCTGGTCAACAACACATGGTGGACGCACTCTCTTCTTTTCCCCTCCTTTAATCTGAATCTAAACTCTCTGACACACTTTTCAATCCCTCCCGCTCTGTTTTCTTGATGTTCCCCTCCTTTCACATTTGTCCTCCCTACTTTTTCTTTTCTTTTTGCCTCCACCCTTTTCCCTCTGCTAGCACCATGCAGAGTTGAGAGAGCACCATGCCACCTCCGGTAAGCCAGTGACCTTTCAGAGTTAGTTCTAAGGGCAGTTCACACAGTTCAGGGAAGAGCTGGAGGCTGTTTTCAGGGGTAAATACAGCTTGACTGACCTACTGTGTTTCAGTAGGCCAAAATCTTGCCTGTATTGCATCTGTTAAAGCCTCTTTTTCCCTCAAATTTGCTAATTTCTTCAAAGGTTTTGTATGCTAGAACTTTTTGCACCACTTCTTGTCAACCCCCAGTGCCTCATTTTGATTAGCAGTCTGACCAGGGGCTCTGTAATGAACACTTTCCAATGGGCATGCTGAGTTTGAAATGAGAATTCACTGGCGATCTAATCTTTTCATTCAATTTTCTCAGATTTTGTTTTGCATCTGGATCTGTGAGCAGACCTGAATAAATACCAGATAAACAGCTCCCTCAGTTAATAGTTTTATTTGAGAGTTTTTACTTTTTTTTCTCACAGCAAATAAGTCATATAGTGTACAGTATAAAAAACACATTGCAGGTTGCCTTTTTAATTTGTCAAAAAGTAGCTGTTTAAAAGTCTGCAATTCTTGGCTGAGATTGTCAGAGAAGCCAACCAAAACCTAGAGGGAATGAGTTCTACTAAGCTTTAACTTTATGACATGGCTGAAGGGGTTGTGAACTTTTTTCTTTTAAGTTTTCACTACGCACAACATAATTGGCAAGAAGATGAGTGTTGTCTCTGTGGCTACTTCCCTCTTTGCCTCTCTGAAAGCCTGTCAAATAGTAAGAGCACCTACAGTATCTGCAGTGTCCCTAGGAGCATTCAGTTTGTCCTGCACACAACTGCACCAACAACAACTAACCTGCTGTCTGACAGGAGAGACAGGCACTGATATCAGTGGATTATGATCCGGATTATGTTTTATCTTTGTTACCAAATGTGCCTCTGTTTGAACAAATCAGCATGTAGGACCTACAACATGTAGGTTTCCAATTTATAAAACATTTCAGTGGAGGATTTAGAAATTAGCTCTGAGAAAAACAACTATCATAACTCCTTCTTGTGTTTTCTTTTTATTCTATAATAGTCAATCAAGTCTGCCATAAAGTATGCCTTCAGATGACATATCAGCTGCAGGACTCAGTTCCTACTGGGATAAGCAGAAAGATATTAATTCAACATGTTTTCATTATCCAGGTATAGTCTACACCCTAGTCCAGCACCTTTTTTAGCAGTGTTGGTGAATATTTGTTCAATTTTTTGGATAGATGTATAGCAACCTGTACTTACCTTAATAACAAACACAAATTTGAATCATGAATAAGTTGTAAACCATATAGAAGCAGAAGTTAGGGTACATATTTTGCTTCAGAGATCGTACCTGATGTGTAAACAAAGTACTGGAAAGGCTAAAATTCAATGAACAGGATGCTCTGCAAATAAGGCAAGCTGTGAGTAAGCTAAGTAAGGTACAGAATTTAAAAAGGCCTGTCAAAGGAGCTGTCATGAGACAGTCAGAAACTACCAGACCTACTTGAAATCTCATCAAGCCCAAAAACAAACCTTTGATGATGTCATTTATGAAAAAAATATAGCAACATAATTTAGGGTTGAAATATGTCAGAGTATCAATGCATCAAATTATTTCTGATTTTCTAATGTGTGGTGTGAAGGCCTTCATCTTGTTTTGCATAATTTTGCATACCCCTTTTTATTGCTTTTTTGAAGATAAGAGTAAATTAATGTACTCATTTTCCCTTCTGTATTGTTTATGAAGAGGAGTCCATTTTAAAACCAGCTCAACAGAATAATTTATTCAGAATAAGCTTTAAAGTGGGAGGAATGAGATACAGTAGCACTTCACACTGAAAAACCTTCTACTTAAAGCTTCTTTATTCACTCGCTCATCAAAAGAGTTCATCAGGTTTAAAAAACAGTACAGGACAAAAAATAATTACACTCTTGACAAACATTTTCAAGCATGAGCTTCACTTGGAGTGAAACAAAACCCTTCGTCTCATGTTTGTCCTTGTCATCCATCAACCAAAGTGTCAAGGAATTTATAGTCATTTGATGGGATGATAAGGAACAAGCTCTCATAATGAGGTTATCAACATTTATTGAACCTACTTTTTCTAATCAAAAATGGTTCTGAAATAAAGGCTGTATAGGTTAAAATGTGTTATGGAACATAAATGAGTGATACACCCAGCTGAGGTGACTGTATTTTCTGTGGTCTGATGTAAGATGCCAACATTTCTGATCTCTGCCTTGATGTCTTCCTCTCCTCTCCATGCCCCCTTTCTTTATTTTACTCTATATTCAGCTGCTGTAGTTTGCGGGGATGAGACCATCCTTCTGACCCCAGGCAGGATGAGCCAGCGCCAGGCGAAGGAGCGGGACAAGGAGAGGGAGAAGGAGGCAGGCCTCCAAACACCCAACAGGGAACACATTGCCACCCCCTCCAGCCTCAGCCCAGGGGTCAGCTACAGCCACGGTAAGATACAGACGACACTTTCAGTCCAGGGTTTTCGGTTGCTGCTGATGCTGATGATTTAGTCAAAAAGTCAGAAAATACTGACCAAATTAGATGAACAATGTCCGGTTTTTGTTAGTGCAGTCAAAAAAATTCTTTGTGAGCAGTTAGAATTGGCTTTTGCATACAGAATCAAATAGATGTAGTGATTTTTTTTTAATTTTAATGAAATTTTTGTTTTGTGTATTTCTGTGTGACGGCATTGTTAGAAAACACTGTAGCAACCGTTGCTAAAAAACTGGGTCCGTGCAGGAACAACCACACATCTTTCTTTTTGTGGTCGAGCTGTTTAGCTTCCACTGAATGTACAATGCACTTCATTATAGCACCAAAGAAAATGTAATCACTCTGTTTCAAAGACGGACACACCTTCTCTCCTTGATCCTAAACCTCTGTGCTGTTACATTTGTTTATGCTTTTTCCAGATTTTGATGATTGAAATAATTAGGGTAACACTCTCACGCTATTCAGCACACAGTGGTGGCATTGAACGTTTTGAGGCCACGGGACAGCTGTCACAGTTATGTTTAACCATAAGCTCTCCCAGACAGACCTGGTGCGCAAACAATGACTCACACAAGCTGATGAGCGTTCCTCTGCCTGCCTGTCAACTGATGCGAAGCCACAAATCTGCAGGGAGATGATCACATACACATCTTATTTTTTGCACTGTTTTTCCAATCATGTCACCCTCAAGGTTTGTGATTTAAAGTAGTCATTTAAAGCTGTTTCTAGTTGTAAATGGTTTTGCATTATCATTGTCGTCTAATGGTGCTGCTGGAAAGCCTCATTGTGCAGATTAGGAACAAATCAAACAGAGGATGTAGGGCTGTCGAGAAATGAGCTTGAGGGTACAGTACATTAAGCAGAGGTCTTACATCACTGTGCTGCCTCAGATATGCTCTGGTGTTAGATTGCCCCCTTGTGGATTATATGTTGTTGTAACTGAACTGATCTGTGCTCTATAAAGTGAATAATGGGGGTTTGGTATTGTGATTATATTGGTTATAGAGATCTCATGGGAAATACTGTAGTGGGGCACTGAGGTCAGCAATTTCTTGTGGTTTTGCTTTGTTGTTACAGTTCCTTCACACTCAACCAAATCTAGATCAATCAATCAATCCACCTTTATTTAAAGCAGAAACGTTACTGAGAGGGGAAATTTGTGTACAATGGAATCACATATTTAAAAAACAAACAAATACAGACATTTAAGAGTGAAAAATCAAGGCTATCTCAGTGCACTGCTCCACTTTCTCAGCTTTATGCATTTAGGCAAGGTAGGGGAGACCTTAATGTTATGTTTACATACAACAAAGGAACGGCTCAGCGTGTGTAACACATGGTTACACGGGATTTATGGTGTAACCAAGGAGCCAGTCTCAGAACTCATCATCAGTGTTTGCAGTTTGTGTTGAACATGGGTATTAAAGCTGCTCAGATGTCACTTTTTACTATTAGTTGTGTATCTTTAAGGTCATATGTTGATTACTTTATCTTAAATTAACTTTTGTTTGCACATAAGAAATTGTTATATGCATCATTATATTATTTAGAAGAATTGTTGATATATCATTAATGGTTATAATGCATGAAAAGAGTAATATTACCATGACCTGATCTAAAGCAATGGTAAATACAGAGTTTAAAGTTTGGAACCTCATTTTTTGAATATCTAAAAGGTAAAAGGAAACATTCTATGATTTTGTGTCCACTCATGTGGTGTATATTATTTTATGCCATTAGTTTGAGAGAGCTAAGAGCTACTTTCTACCACAAGAGGGAGTAAGCACAACATAGAAATACACATCCATTCTGAGCTAGACAACCTGTCACACTCTGTCCTCTTTTACTCATTTTCAGCCTGAATCACACCTTCACATCAGCCATCACTGTCCATTATGTCTTTCAGAGCTAGTTTTACTTACTGCTGTTCAAGTATTGGCAATGAATGTTGTTTTTGTCTTTTTTTTTATCCACATACTTTCAGAATTTACAGATTCTGTCTTAAAATTGTGCAAGTTGAAGTAAAGCATGTGTAGCCTGTCCCCTTTTACTTTTAAAGTAAATAATCTTAGTCCAAGCATTCAAAAAAAAAAGCCTGACTAGAAAAACAACAAAAGAAGTAACATTAGTCACACAAAATGAGAGTGAATTTTGATATTTTCATGTTTTATTCAACATAACTTTTGTTGGCATAGTTCTGTTTTCTTTTAGTTTTCTCATCAGGAATCACACCTATCATAATTCACAGCACACTGATTTGGCATTCAAGAAGACCTTTGTGTAGCTTTGCTCATTCACAGAGTTCTTCCAGATGAATCATATCAGTGGAAGATGATGAAAAAGAGTTTGTTTCTTTGTAAACAAGTTTCTTTTTCCTAAGGCTTTTTAGCTCAGACTTCCTACTATGATATGCTGCTGTTTGTCCGGTGGCTGCGTCTATAAAAGAAGTGTCATTGCAAAAGCTTGAAAGCTTTTTTTTTGACCCACGACTCCATGCAGCCAAAGAATGTGTCTCCATGGTAACTGATGGTTTGCCTTGAGTAGCCCTCGGTCATGCGTCATTGTGATGACGGTGTGTGGCTCTCAGAGTTTGGTCCCGTTCTGTTAACGCTTTGTTCAAATACAGCTTTAGCTGTGTGTTTTTCTGACTGCAGACTCTTCAGGTTATGCGTGTTGCAGTGATCTGTTCATTTCTCATCAGATGGAAATTAGAATTGTGTGAAAAATCAGTCAGGGTGCAAAGATTGATTTAGAATATTCTTTGCTCATTTGAGTTTTTTTTTTTTTTTTTGCGTGGTGCAAGACGGTATCATTTTTTGAGCTTGTGTATGCGATTAATCTGTATCCTAGGATGAAAGGCACTGTCTGATCACATTTGTGCAGATATCACCCTCTGAAACACGTCTTTGCAGCTTCACATGGACGATTAATCCTCCAAAGACAGACCTGACAACTCCATCAACAGGATTGTTGCATGTTGAGATAAGTAGGATACATGGCACACATTTGGAGCCTTATGGCATCAATTTCCTGCCTGTTTGGCTGTGATCACTGATCAGCCTGTCCTCTCAAATACTGCAGATCATCATGTGCCAATCTCAGATTTACACACATCAACCACATACTTCATGCTAAGCCCACAGAATCACAAACACGACTGGTGTTAGAGTCAGAGTCTGACAAGTTTGCAGCAAGAATGTGGGTCACCACAGATGAAAAAGTGTTGATCTTCAGGAGAAGAAACAGAGACAGTTTCCCGGCACAATCTCTCTGTCTGGTCTTTCTGTCATTAAAAGGAAAGCACAGATCTTCTGGGACACTCTGAACCTGTGGAGGAGTCATCTATGAGACAGCTGTCTATTGGCTTACTCCTTCAGGGTAGGAGAACAGTATATATTAAAACATGTCTGAACTATTCTTTGGTTATATAAAGACTCCTAAATGATGAAACCACTTCTCATGAATGTGACAGCAAGAGGTTAAACATGCTTGGAGATGAGTCGACTATGCAGAAAATATTATGGATATTGTCAGATAAATACCAGGGCTGCACAACATTGGGGGAAAATGCAATATTCGCTATTGCAATATTTTTGTTTCCTGCGGTGATGACAGATCTCAGACAAAGCTGAACACACAGACCTGGAAGCCGCTGCCTTCAACCCTGAAAGTGTTAATTAAAGCATCTTATGTATTATTACCCTTTAGCAAACTATCAGATTATTCCTTCAATGCTTCGTTCACATTCACCACTACCTCTCTTTCTGTCACTCTACCACTCACGCTGTACGTCACTCAGTCCAACAGCAGGTGAGATGACAGAGCACCGAGAAGTTGCTCTTGCTGTGAGTTAATGAATGTTATGTGGTTAAAAATATAAAAAGATGCTTATTTTGATTTATTAGTAATGTGATTGGGCGTAGACAGGCTACATAAACGTAACCGAGGGGTTCAAATGTGTCAGGATATATGATGTACTTTGCAATACGAATATTGTGCAGCCCGAGTATTAATGTTACACAAATATCAGAAATAAAACAAAATTAGTTACTCTTTGCAGCAGGGATTACAGTGTAATGACACAGAAAGACTGGTGAGACACTGCAAGCTACAGCCAAAAGAAGTTGTCACCCATTATAGACACTTGATGGGCAATGGTCTTATCCAGTGGCATGTATGTGAAGTGAGAAACCCCTGATTGTTAATGTAGATTATATCTCTATATTTCATTCTACAAAAAGTCAGGATGCTCCTCATGCGAAATGCTGCAATTCATTATACAGCCCCAGCACAGATTTAATTTTTAAATCAACCTACATTTTGCAAAAATGGGTTTTACTTGTATTTTGGAAGCAAGCAAGTAGTTATTTATAGGAAAATGTTGTGTGTAACTAGTCTGCAGAGTGCTTTCATAATCTTGCTGACGTTTTGAATTATTTAGAGGAGTTGGATTTTTTGTTGCATCATCACATACGCACAGACAAACTCTGGTGTCTGGGGTCTAGCTGCCAAGTGAGGTTTTTTTTATGACTCACCATGAACAAAAATAAACCCTAGAGGTTGTTTGATAAGGCTGTTTCAATGGGTTTTGGAAGACACTCTTGCTTTAACAGCCTTTCACAGACTCACTGTCCTGTCTCCAGGTAAACACAGAGTCTGCCTGCAGGAGAGAGGTGTGTGAAAGATGTGAAAAAGACAGTCAGAGGGAGTTGAAGAGGACAAAACCTGAACTGGGTTGAGTTGAGAGATGGAAAGCAAGGTGCTTCAGGAGGGAGAGAGAGCAGGTGGGGTCATCATGGATTTAAGCTCAGCCTCAGGGATTATGCTTCACCAGACGGCGTAACATGGAGGGGGCCGGTCTTATCTGCACCTTCAGCCACTGGCAACCCAGCGTTTCTTCTTCCTCATCCAATGAGTGGCTGAGCTGCGTGAGGCCTGAAGGCTAAGAGGGACGAGGCTAGAATCAGAGATATGGACTGTAGGTTTCGTAGAGGTAAAGGAAGACTGGACAAAATGATGGGGGATATCTGCTCTACGGGGCCTGGGCTCTGCTTTGGCGGCACATTTTTAAACTTTGCTGAATCGACACAATGTTGATCTGAAACCGGAGGGATTGTAGCATGAATGTTTGAGCTTTTTGTCCCGTGAACTCTTTACCTTGGGACACTTTTCTTCTAAGTTGTACCCTAAAAGAAGTCAAGGTATGGTATTAAGTAGCTCATATTGACAAGCTAGTGCCTTTCACATAGAGCAGCAGCTGCATTCCCTTTCCTCTCCCTTCAAGGTGATTTCTGATCCTTGCTGTGTCATGTGTTGCTTGTGTTTGTGTGTGTTTTAACTCTGTGAGGCTCCTCATGAGGGTGGAACAAAGATCACACCAGTGGCTTTTACACACTAAAGTTGTCATTTAGATGAAATCAAACCCCTGACTTATCCATCCTGTAGGTACCTGATACACCTGTACAGGGAGACTTCAATAGAGCAATACAGCAGAAGATTCTTGGAAGGCAATGTTCAAAAAAGCCTCTTTGTTGCAGAGTTAATCCCAGGCTTACAGGGTCTCTTTGCAGCCTCTTTGTAAGACTATATACGTCTGCCTGCATGTGAACTCATGTCTGCAGTGTGTGGATCACTTGCACTGTGTGGTATCAGGTGTTTTGGTGCTCCTGGGTAACTCTGAAAGTTTGTCTGCAGTGTAGGTATGACATGATCCCGACATGTGACTTTAAGACACTTCCCTCTGTATTCTGTTCAGTTAAAACACACAAATCGACAGGAAAGTTTCATATCTAGGCTAACAGCAGGATGCACCAAACATAATAACAATATATTTTTTAGGATTATTAAGTGGCACCTTATTGTTTTGATAGTATAACCTACTTTTACTGTGAACGTAAAATCTGTTTACGCTGATTGTCATTTAAACTTTCACTCTTCATTTACTTTCTATAGTGAGTCTTGAGTGTTTGTATTTGGCCTGAAACCAACGTTTTAATTTTAAACACAAAGTAAAAACTGGATTTAGAATTCTGTCAGTGGTTTTCACTGGATTCAGTGCAAAGTGTGACCCCTTATAACTGGTAACTGTTGGCTAACAATGACATTAAATCTAACCAAGGGTCATCACCAGTTAGAACAGTTACTCTCAACTCCAAAACACTGGTCCTCATAACGGTCTTGAACCTGTAAGAATTCAGTAGAACTTGAATCCTCTTTGGAGTATCCTTTCTCATGATGAACCATGAAACCACCAGACATTTTTATGTTGCTTACAGATTAATTTAAGGTAAATATATGATTTGATTAAAAGAACACTTTCTCGTCCCAATAAGTGGGGAAAAACACCACTTCGGCTTTTTGCCATGATGATTTCTGTTGTGAAGGGGTCTGAAGCAAATTTTTTTAGGCAATACTTCTTAGCTTGAATTAGATACCCATATGTGTTAGCCATCACTTCTAAAAATGCAACTGTTATGGAGAATGTAATGTTTGCAAGGTTGTCATATTGGTTTAGTTAATGTAAATAATCACACCTCAGCCAAAAAAAAAGCTGCTATGTAAAAGTAAAGCATTGGTTATTACAATGTTACAATGTTATTGATTATTACAATGTTATTACAAACATAAGTTATTTTTATCTGATAAAGATGTACTGGTACTCACAAGTTAACTTTGCTACAGATTCTTCAGATGCAGATATTGAATTATTCCAGTTACAATGTATGATATCAATCAATCAATCTTTATTTATATAGCGCCAAATCATAAAAAACATTATCTCAAGACACTTTCCTGAAATATCAGGCATGTAATGTTTCTAAAGTTAGATTTTATTAACAGAGACTCAAGATCAAGACAAGTCTTATCTTATTTTTAACCCACAATGACGATAGGAGTTTGCTACATTTATAACGTTACAATGGCAAGGAGAAACTTCCTTAAACAGGTAGAAACCTTGGACAGAACCAGACCAATGTTAGACAGAGATCCTCCTGGACTGTAAAAGAACACCTAAAGTTTTAACATCTTGATCTTAGAAAAGCAATACGTCAAGGAAATTAAACCTCTACCGAAAGTTTTCTTTGACAACAAAATGTATTCAGAACCAGTAACTGAGTTGGATTACAAACACTGCCAACCCCTGTGCTGGCCTTGTCCGGCATGACAGCCCTCACTGTACCCGACACCATCCCACCTGATACACATGAGATGTGAGTTACTGGAACAGTGAGACACTGTGCACAGGTAACTTCATCCAGCCAGTCAAGGCAGTGAGATATTCAAACCATTCCCTCATTTATATGCACATTGGTTCTTCAAACAGGACATAAACTTGCATTTATTTAAATACAGAGATGCAAGTTTCTTTTAAAATACAAAAAAAATCCATTTGTTGACCAGCAAAAGCAAGAGTGTGTGACTGACTGAAAGCTCACAGAATGTCTGCAGTAGGTTAAAGCCATGCTAAGCTACGGATAAGCTGTTTGTTCAGTATAAGGTGAGGTCGGATTTGCCAAGAGTCAGTTCAAGGGTCATTCTCAACTTGGCTGGAAGTAACTTTAAAAATGTCCAGAGAAATACTACAGTCAGAAAGTACCTCTCAAATGCCTTTGCACCGGTAGAAACAGGCTTTTCCCCCTGAAAGCAGGTTAATTAGGCCTGGGATCTGAACTCAACATCCAGAACTAATTAACTGTGATAATAAAAGCACATATGAGTCAGACAGGCAGATTTATTAGGAAGGGGATTCTCGAGTTCTTTCAGGTTCAGTATGTTTGCTCCTCCATCGAGTATATTTATAATGCCTGCATTCATTTTCCAAGTGTAAAAGAAATGGAGTCAGGCCAGTGGATTACCGGTCAACAACATGAAGACAATGCAGATTGGGTTTCAAGGCGCATTGCCCAGACTGTTCAGAGTCATTGTTTAAGGGCACTTTTCTAAGATGTGATGAGTTGTTATGTTTAATGACGAATTCAGCTTTCAGCACAAAACTTTTCCTCCTATAAATGTGTAACATGAGCAAAATGTATTCCCCTGAAACTAAAGCTGCATTTTAAGATAACATTTCTGGGAAAACAGTGTCCTTAGTGCGTCACACTTATCTGCAGACAAAGCAGTTTGCAGTCAGTAGCACCTGCTCTGCTGCAGACAAAGCATCTGTCTCCGGCAATATTTATTGTGCTCAGGGGAAAGAACATGTTTCAATGCATCATGCAGTGACAGACACCACACAGGCGACTCTTTTCTGACTCTGCAGCTGTACGACCTGAACAAATTAAAAAAGAAGTTTGACTAATGTAAGTTAGATTTAGATGGAGCTGCAGCTATTTGTTTACAGCCTGCTGACCTCTGCATGATCAGCAAAGTTCTGGTGTGATTTAGTGTTTGTCCTGCCCTCATGAGAGCTTCATAGTGTCTAATTTTGTGTGTGCGCAGCCTTATTGCAATGACGTATGAAGAAATATTACCCAAGTGATGAAGACTAGAGCACATTGTGATAATATAGCGGAAAAAACATAAAAGGGACAGTTCAGTGTTCAGAATATAATCGATGGTCAATAACTTTATGTTCATACAAACCCCTTTAAGCTCTACATGTTAACGGGGGTACAGCAACTTTATGTGTTGAATTTAAACCACTAAATCTACTTAATGGACCAGTATGGATTTAAGTGCATTTTAGCTTGGTTAACCCACACCAGGCTTTGAAATGTCTGTGTTTGCCAGAGTGTACGCTGTAAACCCACAGAAAGAAAACCCTGCTGCTTGTCTGATAAGGCAACAGACAAAGAAAGTGTCCCTTGATGTTGATCATACACAACTGTCAAACAGTAGTGACAGTCAAGTAGTTTGCAACACAAAATGTGAAGCAGGTTTGTTAATTAGGCTGATGTAATCCACAACTAAGTAGTAGACTATACAAACTAAGCACGGAATATGAGGAAATATGTGTTTGGGAAACTACAATGCTTCTTGGTGATACATCCTTTGTGGCATGTTTATTTCTGTTTTAAATGGAGCTACATTTGCGAGAAACATGCATTTTTGGGATGAGCAACAGACATACGTTTTTGGATTGCACCCATGAAAAAATTGCCGAGTATTTTATGCCAATGCCAAATAACAAATTTCTAGGATGTTATGTGCGGATTGAAGTATTTATGAAGTCTGAAGAAACAAAACGCATTGTCAGTTTAACTATTTATATATTTATTTAACAAGTGGGAGCCTCAGTAGCATTCCCCACTATCACAGGAGCATCCCATTCTTCAACCAGCATTTGTTACAAGTAGTTTCAATAGGTCAGATCAGGATTGCTGGTAGACCACTCCTTCATCTCCACTCCCATATTTTGAAGGTAGTATCTGAGAAACTCTGCTATGTGGGGGCTAGATGATAGAGTTTGGTCTCAGACTGTGGAGGTATGAGAGGTTCTTATCTGGATATATCTCTGCATTGAGATTTCCTCAGGTGTCAAATTGGAAACTGGTTTTGGGTGCCAGAAGTTGAAAGTGAGAATTAATGGTAAAAGCAGAAAAAGCTGTTTGGCATTGGCAGAGAAGATTTGGCAAATTTCTTAAAGGGGCAACCCACGAACTGAGCTCTGCTGCTTATCCCACATCCTTACAAGTGTGGAACAATTTAAAGGGAAATAAACAGGCATTTTAACAGTTTAATATTTAGTGCCAAGAAGCAACGGCACCACAAAAAATCATCTACCAAACAGAAATGACCATACTTTTTGTGCTCAGAGTATTAGCCCCAATGACCAGATGAATGTCTCATCATAAGATGTGACAGAACAAGAATCAGACCTGAATTACTTGTGATGAGTCACACATTAATCAAAAGGAGTAAATATAATTTACTTGTTAAGTTTCAAAAAGTCGTGCATTTGTATGCTTCATCCTTGTCATGCATACCCAAGATGAAATGGAGCCTTCAGATAAATTATTGTTGCACATGCTCTGATTTTTTTTGGGTTTCTGATTCACCACGAACAAGATGTATAGAATGAGTCACAAGAAGTTTTTCTCAGTTGACTATCAGCCACACAAGCTGCTAAATCACTTGGCTGTTTGACTCGAGCTGGATGGCAGGATTATCAGCAGCAGCTTGAGCTCACGCTTTGACTTGTAACAGTTTCTCATCTGTGGTGTTTGGAACGTACAGCTCTGTGTGGACCCTGACAGGGGTTTCGTGTATTTTGAAAAATGGGCATTATATTTCCCTACCTTGAGGGAAAAGGGAATTATGAAAAATCCACCCAGCATGATATTTAATGCTAAAACTGAACAAAAAAATTGTTAATTTCAAAGACAGAGCTTGAGAACAGTGAAGTGTCCCTTCATATCATCAATTGAAATATAACCATAGATTGAGCAGCAGGGAAAGATAAGATGAGGAAAATAAGAGCTATTTTCAAGCTAAGATGCAGCTCTCCCACCCATCCGGAGGAGAGGGAGTAGGAGGGGCTCAGCTTATTCGTTATTAAGTACTTACAGGCTGCTGCTTTGGTACACACACACGGAGCAGGGAGCCAGAGTGTGTATGAGGCAGAGAGAGAGAGCAGTCAGTTGAAGGAAGGCTAGAGGAGAGCAGCAGACTTCACTGCTTCAATGCCTGCTGTCTAAGCTACTGTGTGTGTGTCTGTGTGTGTGGGTGTGTGGGTGTGTGTCGCTGGGATTTCCGCTCTGCTCTTTAGCTGAGTGAGACGGATCGAACCGTATCCCCTGCCCCCCTCGACCTTTTACCCTTTAGTTTCCTTACTCCCCCCCAACCCCTCCTCTCCCCCGTCCCCCCGCTCTCGGAGGGAGATCCCGCCGACCCTATGATGAAAGAGGAGGGCCTGCTGAGCCGTCGTCGTTTCTCCACGTGCGGTGGGACAGCATCTCTGCGGCCACCACACCCGGATGGACGTAAACTCATTCGCAATGCCTCCTTTGGGGGCTACAATGAGCTGTCACCCATCTCGCTGCCAGGTGGGTGCTTGACTGTGTGAGGCATTGTCATGTACTTTAAAGCGCTGGGGTTGTGTTAAAATTCTTTAAGTTTAACTTTTGAGTTCCTCTGTTGCTGTGGATGTAGAAAACTAGACTATCTGAGTTTCTTACTCAGTATTATTTCATTGTTGTGTTGGTGAAGAGGTGAGAGAGCTCATATCAGGCTGTTGATTGAATTCCTCGTCCCTCTCATTTCAAGAATCAAAGAGTTTTCATGTTCAACGCCGTGTAAGCTTGTACACACTCAGCTGATTTGTGTTAGCTCTGTCTTGGGTTTCAGAGACTTTGTCAAGAATTGCGAGTTCAGAGAGTTCTGGTTTCTGCGACAAAAAGAGCATTGTTCTTTTAGATTAAGAAAGCATGTACATATAACCCTATTAAACCCCTGAACTCTGTAATAAGCCATTTTCTTCTCACTGTGTGTTTCATATTATATGCAATGCTATAATTTTTAACTTGATCATGTAATACCATTTGATGCCATTGGAGTGGAACATCTTAAACCAAGGATAATTTTAAAAAGCAACATGCAAACAATAGAACAGAGGTTGAACAACATTGGATATCATTGTTTTATAAGCTGGTGCAAACTTCAAGTCAATGTGAGTTTTAATGTTGGGTCAATTGGTAGTGACCCTTTTGAAAAAATCAATTGTTTTTCAAGGATGAATTGAAGACTACATTTCCCATGAGCACCTTCACTGACTGTAGTAAAGGTGTGTTATTTGCTAAAGCTTGCACTTGTTGTGGAAACAACTGAAATACAAATCTTCCTCTTGTTACTTCTTTTCTTTGTTCAAGACAACTTTTGTAATGTTGGTTAGCTCCCAAAAGGTGAGAAGACATCACACCACTTATCACAGCCCCAGTGTCCTGATTTGTGCTCCAGTGACCCAGAAAATAGCTGAATTATACAAATATGCACTCAATATCACACTTTATTGCTCAAAGAACACGGCATAAATAGTAAACCCTGATCACAGACATTTGCTCTTTAGTCAGCACAGTCTTGGTTGTTGCACTGCTCTGCCTAAAACGAACCCCCAAACAAAAATCTTGCATCTTTCTTCAAGACCCTTTCTCGCATCAGCGTACAAAACATAAGAGAAATTTCTAAAGATTCTGGATCTTGGAATCAATCCCCTTTTATTTGTTTGGCTGAAAATCCGACCAAAACAAAGGTTACGATCACTGTCAAGAAAAAAAAAAATCTTGTATCTGTTATCCTCATTTTCCTATGTAGGTCATAGAAAGTACCATTAAGAGAGTGAGGCTCTTTTGGAATAAGCGAATAACTCCTCACAGTGCCTGTAAGATATAAATGGAACGAACTGACACTATTATTTGGAGTCAAGCTTATATTTTAATTCCCCAGACCTTCCAAGGAAGAAACTGAATCTGTCTGGATCTTGTTGTGGAATTAGTTCCTCGTGATAACTGTCGATTGAAATTTGAGGGCAATAAGATGTGGGTATATTTCTTTGATCCGTATGGGAGAGAACAATTCATATATGTGTGTATGTCTAATGGACGCAGAGCATATTTCTCTCCCTCCTCTCATGAGCTCATTTCCAATAATGTGACCATTAATCCGAACAAATCAACAACATCAAACTTCTTGGTGCTTTGTAGTTTGTTTCCCTGTCTGAGGTGTGTCACTTAGTGAGTGGAACTGATGTGTTCTTTGCAGTTGGAGACAACCAGCTTCACCTATGAAAATTAGCCCAAATTCTCTTGTCATGGTATTTTGGCACCTTCCCTCTATCATTAGAGGCTGTTCTAGTTTATGATAGGGAGAGGTTGGCATAAAATTAAATGGCCAGCTCCATTTTTGGTGGTTTGTATATGGTAAAAGTACCAGAATTTGAAACATGTTGTTTGTCTTGTAACTGGAGCTCTCCTTTTTGTAAGCTTGTGATTTTAAGAGTTATTTATAAGTCCGACCCCCCCCCCCCAAAAAAAAAAAAAAAAAAAAAAAACACTGGAAAAAGTTTTTTCTAATGTGTGTTTCTCTCAATTAAAGGGACTATGAGGACTTTCGAAGAGATCTTGAAAAGTCTGATTTATGGCATAACAAAGTGTCTATAACAGTGGTTACCAAACTTTTCCAACCAGGGCCTACTTTTAAGTCTACAATATAATGCCATATAATGCCATATAATGCGTTCTCCGAGCACTTTTTTATTTAAAATTGAACACAAAGGACTGAACTGGATACAGAAGAAATATTCTTTAAACTTTGATATTC
Source organism: Thalassoma bifasciatum (assembly GCA_008086565.1). Lineage (NCBI taxonomy): Eukaryota > Metazoa > Chordata > Actinopteri > Labriformes > Labridae > Thalassoma > Thalassoma bifasciatum. The sequence continues at coordinate 66,745 of RPOG01002808.1, forward strand.
TCTGAGCTTGTTCTCAAAAAATGCAGTGGTTTGGTCACATGCTGTTCATTTTTTTGTCTCGAGGTGACGGTGCAGTTTACATGGCTCCCAGGCTTCATTTGACAAGGTCTCAGAGCACATGATGCACTGCGGTAACAGTAAAGCTTCTGTGCCTTTCCAAAAAAATCCCTGTGCGAAGAACCCAGCAAAGTATTTCCTCTGACCTCTTCTTTTTTGTTTGATGGTGGGGAGATCACCATAGTCTCTTTTCTCTTTCCTCTTTATTCTTCCTGTTGCCAGCCAGATGTCTTGGAGTTATAGTGGTAATAGTATAGTAGTAATGGTGGTCAATGGAGCTTGAGTCTGACCGAAAACAGACAAAAGAACAGAAGAAAGCTACACTCCTCTGTGATAGCCTGGTTTGTGAACTCATCTCTATTGAAATTCAACATTCATTTTTTTAGTGACAAACTCCTTGATGTAGATTTCGATATTTAATGAGCCGCTCGATGATAACACTAAACTCAGTGTCACACAGAAGTTAAACAGAACACCCCATAGGTGACATAACCTGAGGGAAACTGCTCTGTTTTAGTGGTGAAAAAATGTAGGTTAGCTGATATGAATTTGTCACTATGCTATAAATATATGGTGTCTTGAAGTATTTTGGTTTTTTTTAATTGTAAGAGTTTTACACTCAGGTCCATCCCATCTCTCAGTTGGAGATGGAAAACCATCTGGGGCTTTGGCAGCTTAACAGGCCATTCAACTGATGAATTAGTTTGGCGCAGGCCTTGGCTCAGCTGTTTTGCTTTCACTGAGGTTACAGCGGCACCTTTATGATGTGGGCTGGAGTCTGTGCTTGTCTCCAGAAGTACATTAAATCCTATGAGATAATCAGGATTAAAATCAGTATTGTGAAATGTCTTCCTCTGTGATCTTGTCTCTGTTTGTCCTGCTGGAAGGACACACACCTGACAACAGACAGCTGGCTGCCCCTGGAGCTTTGAAAGACTGGATGTTCCCTGCCTCATCCTTACAGAGACCTGTTCTAAACCTTATTAATTCAGAAAATGCTGACTGTGCACAAACACTGCCACACTTTCATGCAGTAATTCAGACAGACGTGTCCTAGCTCAACCTTACTCCTGCTGTTTGCCAATGTGCAGCTCAGTCTGAGAAGTGCCCTGCGGGGGGGGGGCATCTTGACCGTACTTGATGGAGCGGCGATTGTTAGTCATTGACTTCCTTTCTTCAGACCTTTCCATATCTGCAGATTCAAGCGAGTGACCTTTTTGCCATAACCCCATTTATTTCCCCTCCTCCAGCAACACAGATAATTTGATCTCCATGGCATCGCCTGAGTCATGTTTTCTTTCTAACAGTCACTTCCCAGCCTTCTGCTCTGTTTATCCTTATTTTATACTCAGGAGAAAACTGGTGCAGGCAGGTTGCACTGACTCACTTTGTGTTTTGTTTTCTACATCTTCGTTAGAGAGTTTCTGCCTACTCTTTCTCAGCTGTTATAAATTTAGGGTTATACTTTTTGAGTCTGTGTGACATAAACAAACAGACCTTTTAGATAACTTAGTTTTATCCTGCTACTCAACACTATTTTTGCAGAGATAAAAGTGTAATGAAATCTCTCTCAGAATCAGAGCAGAACTTTGAATACACTACTAAGTACAAATTATGTTTGGTAGTATGGCTCTTTTTGGGAGCCCCCTGCTCTTCCATATGCGTATGTGAAATGCCAAAGCCTAAAGTAGAGAGTGTAACCCCAACTTTGAAAAGTTACAAATCCAATGTATTTATCATTATTTATATTTTTGTTTTTAAAAGAGGGAGCCGGGATGATGGTGGCTAACAAAGCGGTTTGTGAGGAAAACATCAAGAAAAGGAGGGTGGAACAGTTTAAAAAGAGCACCTATTTTGCAGTTTTCCAGTTAGATGTGTAGACAATCAACTGAACTGTCAGCTAATAGGGTCTGGTTTGCAACTAAATTACTGTGGGTTGAGCTTGACTTCTGTTTGAATCTTTTGTCCTCTTTTTGTCATTTAGTTATGCTTATTTCACCGAAACTACTGTGATGGATAAACCTTTCACAGCTATAGCTTCTTTTGTGGTATCATTATCTCAACAAAACATCGGCTCAGTACTCTCTTAATCCTCCTTCTAAATATCCTGAGATGCGACTCATCATCGACTGTCCCATAGGTAAAAGATTTAGCCAGCATCCAGCAATGAACAGTTTTCTGAACTACAAGTAAAAGACAAAGCAGCAGTCATAGTAATGGAACCTGCCTAATAGAGTCCTTCTTGTCAAACACATCCTGATTGAAATAATACCTCTTTCAAAAGATGATATTGTCTTGTCTCTCCAAGCTGCCTGTTTCCATACCCCAGTGTTATCTCACCGTTTGTTTTGGTCAATAGTCGTATATTCTGACAGGTTGGACAAAAACAGGTTCAAAGGGCAGGAATGAGGCCTAGAAATCAGAATAATGACTTGCTTGTGCTCAGTCTTGTTGGTGTGAAAAACTGGGAACCCAAATACTTGATGACCAAGAAACATACATTTTCACTGTTGACTTATGTAGCATTGCCTCATAGCAAAGTACCTTCTCATAACAACCTGGCACTTTAAGTAGCCAGAGACTATCTGTGAGAGTACTGATTTGCAGTTTGGAAATGAAGTCCCATGTGGCTAACAAGGGAGTAAAAAAAGCAATCCTCTAGTGACTGATAATTAGATGAAATCTTGGGTCTTCTCGGGGTCGGCATGACTGGGCATACATCATTATGGAACATTCAGGAAGGCTGCAGACCATTAAGATAGTGTAAGATGAGACTGTTTTTCTAATTAGAGCAGAGTTGGCCTATAGGTTGGTTTGAAAGGTCATCAAGTGCAGAAAACATCTCTGATGCTCTGATATGGATTTCCTGGAGACTTAAAAACACCCTGTCATTCAGCTCATCTTTTCAAATAAAATTCATTTAGACTTTTATGTTTCTGAAACTAAAGTTGAAGTCTTTCTAACTATGTTCTGTACTGTGTCCGTGGGTGCCTTGAAAGGAACTATAGCTGGAATGTGTTATTGTTGTTATTGATGATGAATCAATGATGTCTATCCATCTCTGCAACAAGTAGCTGTGATTTTTTATTCTTCTTCTTGTTTCATTCCTATAAAAAAGGGATTTACAGTCTCTTGTACGCTATAGAAAAATGTAATCACTGCTATTGAATTCTCCCTGGTTGTTTCGTATTAAACTGAGAAAAGGATGTATTTTTTCTGCATAATTGTTTTTTCTCATCCAAAAAGTAGTGACACAGCTGCCCTGGCAGGTTTTCAGCAATCTCAAATTGCCAATTTTCTCCTTCAAATTGATGTGCTTTGGAGGGTAACTTGGCTGGTAGCTTTTCCCTCCATTTGTTGCACTTAGGCCACTTGTTGCCATGGCAAGCTTCACACTTCTCACAAATCACTTCAGTGTGGCATATAAAAATACAGCTTTTGAAACAGGGTAGATATGAAAGTTTAAGCTGAATGTCTTCCATTGCTGTTCATTTCTTTTCAACAATGTTTTTTTTTTTTTTTCACTGACATGAGCTTTAAATAATCGCGACTAAATGGTTCAGTCTGTAGTGTGGTAAGAGTTGAAAACTCCAGCAGCTCCTCCACATGGACAGTCTTGGAGCTTTTTCAAGTAGAGATAATGATCCTAGTTTTGGATTGTTGGCACTTACCATTAAATATCCATTTCCACCTTTTTTTCCTCCACTTTGATCCTAAAAATAAGTTGTTTGTAGTGGAAGTGGTGCTTTACTTTTGTTGTTATTATGATTAAAATGGCATGAGGTCATTTCAGTTATGAGCTTTTGAATCTCTTGAATGCCTTTATTGCATTGTAGCAAATCACGCTTCACACAGACATTTACATATACAAAATGCAAACCTTTTTCAAAACACCTTTCCCCAGCTTCTGTGGATTAAATGTCACCACCTTTTCCACTGGAAACCAGGTCTTCTGGGCTAACTGAATATCCATTTATGACTTGTCAGTCACAATTTGAATTTACAGGCCCTTATCAAAGTTCATTTCCTGTAATACTTACATGAAAAGATTAAAACTCATTCAAAGCTTATCTGTACAATGGTTAGAGTAGGTTTGTGTATTGAATAGAGGGTATTCATTGTTCTCCCTCTTTCTCACCTGTGGTATTGTGTCTGTAGTCCAATGTATTTTGGTGCAATGCTTTGGGGAATGGAGACTGTATTCATATTGTGAGGCAGAGCATTAATGTGAAAAGATATTCATCGTAGCAGGATGCAGCTTTACCCTCTCAGTCCCTTGACTCTCAGTGTCTCTCTCTCCTGTCTATGGTGTTTGATGCAGAGTGAGATCACTGCAGCCCTTTTATGGAGGCGAATACCTCAGTCAGGCTGCAGTGGGACGTGAGACTTGTACAACTTGCTGTACACACAAGACACACACACAAACACACACACATGCTTCCATCCTGATGCTCATTCTTAACAAGCAAGAATGTTATTTAGACAATTTCATAGATTAAAAAAAATCTTTGCTGCAAATCAGGAAAGCTCTTGTCAGACAGATCAAATAAAACATCCTTAATATCTAAACCACGTATTTTGCTTTGATTCGCTTACATCAACCAGTGAGTGTTTATTCAGGAAGCTTTCAAAGATTAATGTTAAAACTTGATTGCCAGTCTTTACTCTTTATGCTCATCTAAATCTTTACAAATATTTATCAGACTGTCCACTTTCAGGCTGAGTGAATTTCTGAGATCAGAAAGAAAGTAATAATTTTTAACTTGTTTTTCGCCTTTGAGTTGTGCATTCCGTTCCAAAAATGACTGTATGTCAGCCTAGTAAATTACTTGAAATCTTCTGCAACAGCAAAAAAATGGAGATCACAGCCTTGACTGTGTTTTGAAACTGTGTCTGAAAGAAACAGCTCAATAAACGCTGGTAACTCTGGACAGCATTGCTGGGTTCAGGCCACAAACATTAAACACTAGTTGAATTATTGAAGTCCTGGCTTACTTGAGTTACAAGCAGTTGGCGTTCATTACCAGCGATGTGCAAAGGCAAACATCCACAAATACAGCAGATGCAAAGAAGTATGGGTGAAGCCTACCACCATTTTCTGACTGGTAAACAAGAAAAAAATTAACACCTACTAATCTTTGCTAAACTGATCATTCCCCTAAATCATTGCTTGAAGTCAACCTAGAGTATTTTCATGGTGGTTTTATATGCAGCAAGGCAGTTGTCATTTTGCAACATGTTATGAAAAATTGATTTGGTAAGTGAAGCTAAACACATACAACCGAGAACAACATTCCCTGGAGTCATTGGCTAAGCATTGTTTGATGTCTGTTTTAAATAATAAATGCTGAAAGTTTACAGAAATCCTCAAGACATTGAATTAAGTAGTTGCAACAACTGCTCGCTTGAAATGCAGCAATGTGTTCCTTAAATTATACCTTAAATTTCAAACTCATATTTGATTGAAAATAAGCATAATTTTGTCATTTAGGCTTTTATATTTGTCCATTCATTGATTCAGTCATCTACCAAAATCCATCTCAATCAATGAATTGTGCTTCTCATGTCATATATTGATATGCCATTAAAATGTGATTAATTGGGATTCATTAATTCCACATTCACTTGTTATTTAGATTAGATTTTTTTTATCAAGTCTGACCAGTTATTGTTTTTTTCTTCTTTGTTTTTTCTTTGTAGAGCCTATTGGTCACTGATTTCATAGTTTACACCATCAGCATAAACTCAAGAACAAGCAGATAAGTTTGCAAAGAAGAGGCTTTAATATATTAAGACCCTGATTTGTTTAATAGATTGGTTGGGACAAAGAGTGATGACCGTATGACAGAGTGTTCATGAAACCATGGTTACTTGCTCGCACCCGTCCATGGAAATTGAGAGCTGTTAACAAAACTGAGACAGGGCAAAATAACATGAATAGCAGTGAACTGAAAATGCTTTTTGTATATAAAGTCACACAAGCCCATTGTTAAGCTCGGGAGCTATCCTCATCCTTATCCATCATACATCATTCAAGAGTTTACCTAAGGAGGCTCATGTGGGCTAATGAGGATGAAAATCCCACATGGGCGAAACTTCATTCCCTGATGGATTATTTTAGAAGCTAATGAATTTCAGTAATGAAGGAAAGAATTAGTCAGAGTATCTTTGGGAAGATAAAAGACACATCTGAAATCACTAATGGCGCAGGATTCGAGGACATTAGATTCCTCAGTTTCTCTGAATCCATGGTACAATTTCCTTTCCAGTGCTAATGAATAGATTTGCTGCTCCTCATATATCTTATATACTTTGAAGGCTTAATTTGGAGTCAGTGTTTTTACTGAGTCCTCTAACTTTGTTCATTCATCACGTTGTGTGACGAGTCACTACCCAGACTTTGATGTAATAATTCATTTGTGCAAAGAGAAGCACAATGTGATTTCTGTACTAAACTTTTAATAGTGTGCTGAAGTGGCTATTAAAAGTTTCTACAATTGAAATGAGCAATTAATCATCGTGTTTTAGATTAATTAAATCCCTGCCTAATTGCAAATTGTAGATGTAAGAGTTCACTAACTCAGTTTTCAGAGTCCAGCTTCAAAACATAAGATTTGTATCTGTAACTTGATTAATAACACGAAAGAGCAGGGTATACATAAAAAACTGCACATATACCAGAAAGGCTGGACACTCCTGTTTAGATCACTCAATTTTGCCCTATATGTTGACATTCAGGAAAAAGGACAATGAGTTACATAAGCACTTCATGTTTGCTTTGTGAGTGCATTGGCCTTGAGTTGTTTTCCAGCTGAAGTTGGCATGGAGATGAAGTGGGCACAGATGGTGGGGCATGTAATTAAAAAAAAGAGCTATCACTAAAGGCAAGAAAGACAACTACATGCAAATCACATCAAATCATCCTGTTTGCTTAATAAGAGCTGTTGGTAACTGATGCTACCAAAAAATGTAAAGCTTTTATTTTTTTCACACCTATAGATAATCAGTCACAGAGTAAACGACTTGAGCTTTCTGATATTATGCTCACAAGGCTCCATCTCAGGTATCTGTCACCTCCCTGTGACAGGCTTGACGTAGCTTTTTGTGATTGAATTACAGAAATGTTCCACAACTTTTTAATTTCCTCTTCATGCTGGACGTCATTCTGCAGCTGTGAATCACTCAAAAAGTTATTAAGCCTGATGCACAGGAAAAACAGTGAAGCTTTGATGTCAGATGCAATCAGTTTAATGAATAGATCCTCTCAGAACATGAAGTGTTTTTCAGACACAATGCTTGTTTTCATGCTTTTTCACCAGAGAGTGTCCAAATAGCAGATGTGCCTTCTAACAAGACAGTCGCAGATGCAAATGATTCATGCTCAGGGAGCCACTTCTCCGGCTGGGTTGTTGACCCATTGTATTTTTTGTTCATGCCAAAAGAGCTATTGTCAGGACAGTGAGAGGTCCTGTTTGTACTTTCTGAACCGCGAGAGAATTCTTCTTCTCGGCAAGGGGAAGAAAATTTCCCCGATCAAACACAAAACCCCTACAGGACCTTTTTTTTCATGCCTTTGGTTTGAAGTGTGGCTGATATTTCAGTCATTAAGCTTTCTCTGTGTGGACACTATACCCCACTGGCAAACGTAATAGCTTGCGGGGTTTTGTTTTGTGAAAGGGAGAAGCAGGAGTGGAAAAAACAACATGGTAATAAACAGCAGATATGGATAGCATCATTTTTGAACCGATTCACCCCAATAACGCCTGGAACATTACTTTGTTGTGATGAAATATTGAAGTGTGGGAGCTGAAAACAGTCATTACTGAATCTGTTTGTTATATTGACCGTGTGAATGTGTTTGTGCCTGTATTGGGCATATGGAGAGTATGAGACAAATTTCCACCTGGGTGGACAACAATGATTTGTTCTGCTCTATTCTACTTATAAAACACATGAAGCACACATCATGTCTTCTTGCATTAACACTCTTTTGTGCCCCCCCTCATTCTCTGATGCCCTTTGCATCAGAGACGGAAACTATAAATTATTTACAGGTTCTCTGTCACCTTTAGACTTCCTTCGTCAGCAGCTGTCGGGGTCTCAGTGGGAAAGTGTTGCCAAGCTTAGACTAATCTGTTAGGAACTTGCTTGTTAATTCAGAGGGAAATAAAGCGGTAGAGTTTGACTTGAGAACAAAAAGTCAAAGAAAAATATCTACATAGAGTGTAATGTCCCTTTTAATCCAAGTAGCAACCTCGACAACAAAAAGTGATTTGGATAGCTTTTGTTCAAGAAGTATTTGAATGTAAAGTAACAATGCTGGATGCCCATACATACTAAACACACAGATTTTTAAACCTTTATATCAGTATAGTGTAGAAATTCCTGATCAAGTAGATTTCACATCCCAGCTGAATGTAAGTTGGTTTATTCCTTACTTCACTGCAGCATTTGGCATTAAATAACAAATGATGTTTCTTTGTTTCTATTCTTTTCCACGCCCACATGGTTTCAGCCAAACTGTGGATTTAAAAAGGGAACCTCTGTTCAGGAGCCAACTTATCTAACTTTAGAGCTCAGTTCAGATTAGGGACTTGTTTGCACCAACTTGTTGCCATCCAGATTCTGTGGCTTGATTCCTTCACTTGGAAGACCAGGGTGCTCCCGTGACTCCGATTATGTAATGAGATTTCTTTCTGCTACTCAGTTTGCAGATTTGTAAAACCCTGCTAATGTTGTCAAACATTTTTGGTTTGTGATAGCCAGTTTATCTCAGCCGTGAGATCTGGATCATGAAAACAACTGGACGATGGGAGCTAAACAAGAAGATGTTTGGGGAGATCTGAAAGTGTAACTTATTGTTTTATCTTGGGTAATTACTGTAAATGTTGATAAAGAAAATGAATCACAAAAATGTGGATCAAAATTCTGAGTGCATTTTTTTGTTTTGTATTCTTTTTTTGTTTTTTGCTTTACTGATTTGAAATCTATCTTGTGTTGAATTGAATTAAAACTTGCGTCTCATTTGCAAAATCCTAATTAATATATTGACCCAAATAAATACTACACATTTAAATTGAGCAGATTTAAAAAAGGTACAAAATTACAAGAAATTCAAAACAATGAAAATAGGACTACGTTCTGTTATCAAAATACATCAAAACTACTTATAAATACAAAAATTCTGACAAACTAAAAGAATTAAAAATATATTCTGTTGAGTTGAGCTAGATTTAACTTAATTTACTGTATTTTATGTTGGTGAAAGATGAATTTTTTGTCTTTTTTGTCAAAATTGATGAAAAATTGGCAATATTCTGGTACAACTTTTTATTGTGACATAGCTAAAAAGTTTTATGAATATAATGATTCATATACATGACAGGCATAGTCTATTGCTCTTTCCTTTCAGTGCACTTTTGGTCATTTTAACACTTAGTTTAATGATTCCTGCTAAAATAATGATTAGTTTGTTATGTAATGGAGGGAGATGCAATCTAGTAAGTTACATTCAGATCTACCAACATCCAGAGTAAATTCACGATAAGCCTCCCTGTCAGGCCCAAATGCAAAGCAAATTCTAAAACTAAAATACAAGGAGTTTAAAAAATCTAATTATTCTTTAAAGCAGAATGTGGCAAATAGGCCACAACAATGTGAGAGTTTTGCCTGCTAAGATCTTAAGCAAGAATCTAAAAGATTTTCCATTGGTATATAAAACAGAAACAGAAAAAGGATTTTTTCATTAATCATAAAAATGATTGTTAGAGTAATCCTTTACTAAAATAATCATTTGTTGCAGCCCCACTGCCCCTGTTACTGGGTCAGTTAGAAAAACTTTGTTAAGCACATTTTTCAGATTGACTGAGGGTTTATTTTGTGTTCTTCTCTCAGGTTTCGAGAGAGGGAAGGAGGACCTGTTGCCTCTGCCTTTGAAGGAGGACACACATTCTATATCCAAGAGCAAGGTAAGAAAAATGCTTTTTACTGAGGCCACGTTCTCTGTTTGTTGGTGAGGAGTGAGTGGCTTCTTTTAATATGCAGGTTGTAATGAGACCAGAGAATATGAGAATTACTGCTCTTCTGCCATCTTCTCCCCTGGTCTCCCTTCAGGCTGCACGTAGCCTACATGTAGATGACTCACACTACACACACACACACACACACACACTGCATCAAACATTTATCGACTGAAATTCAGAAATTCTTCCAGCCTTTCAAATGAGCTCGGTGTGGAGGAGGCCTTGTCTACTTGATCTGCCAGCGCCCTCATCAGTTGTTTTTGTCAGCGCTGAGAGTCTCAGCTGACACAGTCTCATTCTGGTAATTCTGTCAGATTCTGAAGACACATGACAAGATAATCATTTCAGATATCCAAAAACTGTCTATCAGCAAGTCTCTGTGAAACCAAACGGGACTTTGATGACGAGAATGGAGACTGATTTTCACCTCCATAGGAACCAGAACAGTCAGGCAAAGGAAACATTGCTGCAATGTTTTCACTCTTTATACACTGTGCCCCAATAAGCTGCCCCAAAAAGCTCTACTCCTCCTCAGGTCCTTGCTTTAGATGATACTTGTGCTCATTATTTTTGAAGCATTTTGAGTTAAATTTGTCAAATGCAGCTATCAGATCCCTTTACCTGACCAAATAAATACTGTATGTGTGACCACTGTGGACTTCATTTGATGATGATTATTATTTTATTGTTACATCTGAACCCCACTGAACCCTAAAATCAACCTGTAAAGTTTGTTATAAAGTAGCTAAAGCTTCTGCCAAAGGAAATGTTCTTAATTTATGATGCAAACAAACAGAAACAGGCAATTATTTTTTTATTTATCTGAGGGAAAATGTGAATGTATCTCTGAACAGAAAAAGGGACTTGACTTGAAAGGTTTTAGCTTTGGTTCCTGCTGCCTGTGGGAGTTTAAGGCCTTAATAGCTCCTGCTTTAGGATCACCACACATCACCGTCTGTCTCCCCACTTTAAATCACTCCAATTGGCTTGTGAGCAGAGCTGGCACAGACACACCTGCGCTGACATTTATAGGCCTCATATCGGCTAACTGCGCTAAGTTAGGTCTACTCCAGAATCAAACAGCCTGACAGGGAAAGAAAATAATCACTTTGGGATTTCTCTCTGACAACAAAAATGAGATTTTTTTAAATATCAAGCAATGGTTTGTTTAATCAGTGTCAGTGATAACATTCTCTAAATTTGTTTCAACTGTTTAATGAGTGAGTTTATCTAGAACACATTACACACTTAGACGGTATGAATCTCTAAAAAAAAGTGTTGTTTACAATCATCAAACTTGTTTTGGCGTTTCTTTTCCTCGCTTTCTGTTGATTTACATTTTTTTAAGAAAGACACTTACATTAATGTTTTTGCTGTCTTCATCTTGTAACCCAGCCTCTCCTCCTTCCTGTTTGTTCACAGTCTGAAACAAAGTTGTATAATGGCTCTGACAAGGATGTGTCGGCGTCCGGAGGAAAGCTCACCAAAAAGGAGTCCCTCAAGGTAAAAGAGCTTAAATCAGCTTAAGTCTGGCTTATCCGGAGACTAATTCTCAACATAGGCACGAATCTGACTTCTTTATGCAGCGTTGTAAGAAGCCTCATCGTGAACCCTTGTTGCTGTTTTTTACCTTTCTGTCACTCGGTCTGACAGTACATTAAAACACAAGCACAAATGAATCAAAATTGCAGCAAAGCCAGAACATTTCATTTTACCAGGAGACACAATCATCAGAAAACGCAAAGTGAGAAGGTATCAGGTTTTATTTTAACAGCGACACATTGAAGTGTGATTTTGGTGTGATGTTTTGCTGCTAAATGTAATTCAGTGAAAATCATGTGTGTAGCTTCAAGATCCAAAGCGCTGTCCTGCCTGTCTGTCTGTCTTTAGGTGCAGAAGAAGAACTACAGGGAAGAAAAGAAGAGAGCCACCAAAGAGCTGCTCAGTACCATCACTGATCCCTCCGTCATCGTCATGGCCGACTGGCTAAAGGTGGGGACTTTTCATGACCCAAAGTACAACACAACATGCTGAAGGTGGTAACATGAAAGCTGTCTGAAGCTCAGTGTATCAGCCATAAACATCAAACTTGTAAAACCAAAACCTATTGAATCCCAGAGCAGCCTTGGAGCAAAACCATGGGTGTTTTTGTCCTTGCCTTCAACCCTTGGCTCAGATATATTCCGCAAAATAACATAACTGTCATAAATAAGGTAAATCTTATGCAATTATTAAAACTCAGTGTCCTTGAGAAGGTTTTTTAACTTGCTTTTAAATGGACCTGGATTAATATTGGCGCCTCCTTGTGAAGAAGTTTTGAGGAGAGGTCTCGATATTTCTGTGTGTTTTGTCTTAATGCTGATAATCACTGACTCAGAGTTAGTTTCAGAAGTGGCAGTTAACAGATAAATATGATTATTTTGACTGTTTAAAGTAGGCAGATCGTAATACTACTCACAAATTTTCAGACAAAAGCAGAGAAAAGAAAAGACATGCTGCCTTGAGGTCTTTGCACACTGCATCAGCACTGCTTGATTATTCCATTTCTTTTGTGCTGCAAATTTTGTGATTATTAGATTAGTGTATCAGATTCAGTGAGCAAGGCATCTTTGCATGACCTTTTAATTTCGTATTATGGATCCCAAAAAGTCATCCTAAAATAACATACTCAGTGTGCAAAGGCCTTTATTCTGTCATCTTATTCTAACAAATATCAACACTACTACATCTGGTGGCCCAAAAATGAATCGAAGGATGAGGCATACAAATAAACACAAAGAATGAACAGCCTACATATGATTTATTCTACCAATGTTTTTAGGTTTTTCTAGTCAGCTTGTAAAGAAAAGAGGCATTTAGATTTTTCCTGTGAATATCCAGATTGCAATATCAATACAATGGCCAATAAGATTTGTGTTAGTTGTTTTTTCTTGTACAGCAAAAATGGAAACAAACCAAACCCTTAAAACTGTTCCCACTCTGAAGGCATCTTTCACCTTTTTATCTGTCTCAGATTCGTGGCACTCTGAAGAGCTGGACCAAGCTGTGGTGTGTGCTGAAACCAGGCGTCCTTCTTATCTATAAAACCCACAAAAACGGCCAGTGGGTAGGAACGGTGCTGCTCAATGCCTGTGAGCTCATCGAGAGGCCCTCGAAGAAGGACGGCTTCTGCTTCAAACTGTTTCACCCGCTGGAGCAGTCCATCTGGGCCGTGAAGGTCAGAAACACCTAGATTTGTTTGGGGACAAAGAAAGTCTGGCACAGAAGTTGACAGACATTTAAGGAGGTCATAAAAATACACCACAGCTCTGAATTGGATCGAACTTCTCTTTAGATACAGTGCTACATTTATAATGAAGTTATAAAGCATGCACAAGTAATAGGATTAATCCAGCTCTGACTTGTTACAGAACAGAAAAGTCATTAAACTACAAACTTTTGAGGAGTTAAATTGCAGAGGCAGTCATTAACACAGTGTTATGTGTGAATAAATGAAAAGCTGCTCAAATAGTCAATTCAAAAAAGGAAGCAAGAGTTGAGCGTAATTTGGTCCGATCATGAAGTGTTTTGCCTGAAGTTTTTCTCTCAGTAAA